>JADBJO010005263.1:73802-78802 GCA_016801955.1 Conus betulinus
AATAAATAAATGTATGAATTAATAAACAGACGAACAAATAGATAAATAGATAAATACACACATATACATACATACACACGTACATGCATACATATATACATGCATACATACATACATGCATGCATGCATGCATGCATACATACATACATACATACATACATACATACATACATACATACATACATACATACATACATACATACATACATACAAACATACATATATACACACATATCAATTACTTTAATGCATCAACTTGTCAAATCAACAACAATGCACAGTAGTCCAGATTGCAGGCGCATCGATAAACGTTACCTTTCACATACTCTCTCTCTCTCTCTCTCTCTCTCTCTCTCTCTCTCTCTCTCTCTCTCTCTCTCTCTCTCTCTCTCTCTCTCTCTCTCTCTCTCTCTGTCCATGCGTCCTTTCTCTCTCCGGCTGGCTCCAACTCTGTCTGTCAGTGCTTTAGTCAGCTGATACTATTTAAAGCACAGTTTGAAAGTCAACATCTGTCAGTTTCAATGCTGGTTCATGAGGTGATTCCGCCTTGACCAAACACGCCTAGACCCAATCATGACAGGCATGCTCAAGTATGTTCCGAGTTGTTTACATTTTGTTACGGGCAGTCCTAACATTGAAAGTCCTGAAACCACTCTTTTATGAACTATGCCTAGTGAACGTCTCTAACAGAACAACCACTTTCGTGCTAAATACGGCATCACTAAGACATAGCGAAGAGGCATGTACTTTTGAAATTTGCTCGCATAGCATGTTTGTATGAATGTGTTAAATGGGTTTGAAACCTCGATGACGAATGCCACCGAGTTTCGATGGTCGATGAAGCATAGATCAGGTTTCAGCCTTGGTAGATCTTCAACACCATTTATAGAGACAGGCCTATTTTGAAAACATCCACAAAATCCGTCTTAATGCATTTCTGTAGCTCCTTTCTGATGATCTCAACGCATCTGTCGTGTCTTTGTGTGTAGAGGCCCCTCAGCTGACCACATCAATTCAGGCATGGGAATTTGTGTCAGAACGAAACCCGCACAAAGCACACTCTCTCCGGCAAGTATCAGGATAGTAGATGTTGTTCACTGCATTGGTCTTCAGCAGCTGTAGACGTCCCTTGTTGATGAACCTGGTTATTTGGTCATTGACGTTGGTGTTGGTGAGGTGTCCTATGGAGTGGGTCATTTCCGCATCCGGAATTGCAACCCGGATGATTCTCCCTTGTTGTTGCAGCTGCTGAAAATGGTGCGTATCTTTGTCCATTTGCATTCTTTTGATTGCGCTGTACAATTGTTTAGAATTACTGTAGCGCATTTGAACTACCCCATCATCAGAAGCTGGGAGTACTACTGCGAAACTGTCGCTGTTTTCATCCAGCCTTAGATCCAGTCGCACACACAGCTCATGGAGCTCAACGAAGGAAGAACGTGACCAGTTGACCTTACTGCCTTTCCTTAACTTCCCTTCGGTGTCTGTGGCATATATCCCAAAATTGCTGTCGTCTGGATCTGCGTGAGGCACTTTTCTCTTCTCTATGTGGAGATGGAAACTGTTGCGCGCTACCATTCTGACATGTTGGTCATCACTGTTCAGAACAGAGATCAGGAAGGAGATGCATTTGGCGTAGTACATGGTACTTGGTTTCAACAGACAAAGGCCGCCTTGTTTTCGGGGAAGGAACATGTGCGCACGATTGGTAGAAGAGAGTTTAGCTTGAGATGAATGCGAACAAAATACATACATACATACATAACCATACATACATACATACATACATACATACATACATACATACATACATACATACATACATACAAGAAAAAGAAAAAAGTAGATAGATAGATAAATAAATAAATGAAATAGTTGAACTATTAGCGGAGGTCATTGACGTTGGTGTTGGTGAGGTGTCCTATGGAGTGGGTCATTTCCGCATCCGGAATTGCAAACCCGGATGATTCTCCCTTGTTGTTGCAGCTGCTGCTGAAAATGGTGCGTATCTTTGTCCATTTGCATTCTTTTGATTGCGCTGTACAATTGTTTAGAATTACTGTAGCGCATTTGAACTACCCCATCATCAGAAGCTGGGAGTACTACTCCGAAACTGTCGCTGTTTTCATCATCCAGCCTTAGATCCAGTCGCACACACAGCTCATGGAGCTCAACGAAGGAAGAACGTGACCAGTTGACCTTACTGCCTTTCCTTAACTTCCCTTCGGGTGTCTGTGGCATATCCTCCAAAATTGCTGTCGTCTGGATCTGCGTGAGGCACTTTTCTCTTCTCTATGTGGAGATGGAAACTGTTGCGCGCTACCATTCTGACATGTTGGTCATCACTGTTCAGAACAGAGATCAGGAAGGAGATGCATTTGGCGTAGTACATGGTACTTGGTTTCAACAGACAAAGGCCGCCTTGTTTTCGGGGAGGAACATGTGCGCACGATTGGTAGAAGAGTTTAGCTTGAGATGAATGCGAACAAAATGCATACATACAAACCTACATACATACATACATACATACATACATACATACATACATACAAGAAAAAGAAAAAAGTAGATAGATAGATAAATAAATAAATGAAATAGTTGAACTATTAGCGGTGAGAGGGGTCAGGGCGGGAGTGGGGAAGGATGGAGGCAGTGATGGGAAGGAGCGGGGGGAGGGGTGTGTGTGTGCAGGTGATGCTTCATTCCTATCAGTTTGTTACATCAAGAAGGTGTCGCTGAGTGCAGACCAGTCCATATACGCTACACCGCATCTGCTAAGAAATGAGAGCACTGTAAGCTGGATCACAGCCAA
Source organism: Conus betulinus (assembly GCA_016801955.1). Classification (NCBI taxonomy): domain Eukaryota; kingdom Metazoa; phylum Mollusca; class Gastropoda; order Neogastropoda; family Conidae; genus Conus; species Conus betulinus. The sequence continues at coordinate 76,615 of JADBJO010005263.1, forward strand.
TGATTAATAAAACTATTAATTAACATGCAAGGATTTAAGACGAGGGTCTCGTCAATTTGGCAACTGTCTGACATGCACATTAGCCTAACACGCAGATCCGACCTCGGGTTGAAAAATGTAAAAGTAAACCTGACAAGCCAACAATCTCTACAGCGCCTTTCTCACATGTATAGTGACCCTACAATCTTTACAGCGCCTTTGTCACATACATAGTGACCCTACAATTTCTACAACGCCTTTGTCACATACATAGTGACCCAATAATCTCTGCAGTGTCTTTGCCACAGACCTAATGACCCAATAATCTCTACAGTGTCTTTGTCACATACCTAATGACCTAATAATCTCTACAGTGTCTTTGCCACAGACCTAATGACCCAATAATCTCTACAGTGTCTTTGCCACATACATAGTGACCCAATAATCTCTACAGTGTCTTTGCCACAGACCTAATGACCCATAATCTCTACAGTGTCTTTGCCACATACCTAATGAACCAACAACTTCTACAGTGCCTTTGTCACATACCTAATGACCCAATAATCTCCACAGTGCTTTTCCACATACCAAATGACTCAACAATTTCTTCCGTGCCTTTGTCACATACCTAGTGACCCAACATCGCGACGATGCTAAGATATTCAGCCGACCACTTCAGACAGCTGGCAGAACCCTTTCATGCACAGTACCCAGAATGCCACAGACAAGCTCCATTATCCTGCAGGAGGAGCCAAAAGGACTTAGTTCCTGGCAAGGGGAGTAACTTGTCAAATTGGTGATAAGTAACATACGGTAAGAATAGCGTTATGTTCTCAAAAAGAGAGATTTTCTCAAGTGAAACTATCATCACAACGGAGAACATAAGCAGAATGTTGAAACTTTGTTATGAATCGAGTGATAAACATATTTTTCAAGATACCAATACTAGGATGTAATATTTCACAGTTATATAGACACTGTGTGATCGTTGTACTTCTGAAATGCACAGATAGTAAGATTAAATGGTTTTAACACAAAAATTACAATTAGCAATGGTAATGATATAAAATGATAATAGGGATGCAAGAATCCCCCCCCCCCCCCCCCCCCCCCCCCCCCCCCCGCGCGCCCCCCGAACAAAACACACCCAGACCCTCTCTAACACCCATCAAACTACACACACATACACGCACAGACACAAACACGCATACGCACACGCACACACACGCACGCACGCATGCTTCGCACACACGCATACACATACGTACACACGCCCTCACACACACACACACACACACACACACACACACACACACACACACACACACACACACACACACACACACTCCACACACACACACACACACACACACACACACACACACACACACACACACACACACACACACACACACACACACACACACACACACACACACACACACACACACACACACACACACACACACACACACACACACACACACCTTTGCCCCCACAATGTGTACCCACATTCACCACATCCCTCAAATCTCGCTGGCTCCACGCACCATGGCTCTTTGCTGGAAGGTCAGGTTGTGTTGTGCTGAAAGCAGAGGGGAAATCAATGGAAAAAAGAATACAGAGAGCCTTGGTTGTTTGGGAAAGGGGAGAGCACTGTGAAGGGTCAGAACAGAATCATGAACGTCTCTGAGGGGGTTGTAATCAAACTGGGGTGTGGTCAAGGTGATGGTTTTGCACACGTCGAGAGTTGATGGAGGACAAAGTTTTCAGAGCGTTTCGTGACTGTGGGTCTCAAAGTTTTGGGGCAGCAATCGTTTGAAGTTTTGATCGGGGGGGGGGGGGGGGGGGGGGGGGGGGGGGGGGGGGGGGGGGGGGGGGCAGGAAGGACAATGGAGCTTTTTTTTCTAGATACTAGGGGCAGAGCATTGCTAAAGAGAGCAGTGGAGGATTGGGCAAAACACATCAGCGTATTCAGAGGCACGCACCTTTACCTATAGTCTGTTGGTTCAGCCAGGACCTACTGCTTTTCTGACGTTTAGTTTGGGAACAGAATAACAGACTTTCAACCCTCCCATCGATTTCGAAATCTTCCTCACCGCCTCCATGTCTGATTCGTTATGTGGCTCTAGGATTACGCCGTGTAGGTCTTCGCCCATAGGTCCTCGCCCATAGGGCCTCGCCCATAGCCCTCGCCAATATGTCCTCC
>JADBJO010005263.1:91302-93802 GCA_016801955.1 Conus betulinus
ACAGTGAATGCTTATGGTCGCCTTCTCCTTGAGTTCTGTAGTGCGTGTGATTTAACAATACTGAACGGAGCATGTGCTGGGGACGAAATGGAAGTTTTTACTTATGTATGTGCTACTGGTAGTAGTGTAATTGACTATTTCATTTGCTCAAAGGTGCTGAAAGGTGACAATATGGAGCTAAAAGTGGTGGGTGAAATGTTTACCTCACAGCACATGCCTGTAGAGCTGACAATAAATTACAAAGAAATGGTCACAAAGGAAAATGAGACGACGTGTACAGAAAAATCGTATGGACTTTAGACGACTCTTTTCATTTTCAAGCAGCTGTGCAAAGTCCCTTTTTTCAGCAAATCTTAGTTGAAGCAACACGTCTTTTACCATTGTCTGTGAACGACGATGCTGTCGTCTGCTTAAATAATGGGTTGATTAAAGCAGCGGAATGCATGAAGCGTAAAATTTTCACGGGCATAACGTCAAGCCCTTGGTATGACAGAGAATGCAGAGCAGCAAAAAAAGAGATGAGAAAGTGGTGGAGAAATTTTAATCGCTGTAAAGTTAAATCGGCTAAAACTCAATATAGAATTGGCTTGGCAAATAGCAGACGACAGTACAAGCATTTGCTTAAAGATAAACATAAAACATATAAAAGAAGCAAACTCAATGCGCTCAATATGAAAATAAATGATTCAGGTAAGTTCTGGAGTGAAATCAGGTCTCTAAATCGAAAGACAAAATGCACACCAAACATCAGCACGATTGAATGGTTTCGTCATTTTCGATCTGTATTTAATTCTGTTAATCCTGTTATGGACAACTTTCAAGATAGTGATGAAAGTGAAAGGTATGTTGATGAGCTCGATAGGCCAATTTGCACGGAAGAAATACATAGAAGCATTCGCTCTCTGAAATCGTGCAAAGCTCCTGGACCTGATGGTATTTTAGCGGAAATGTTGAAAAGCTCTACCGATTGCATCATGCCTTTCCTGTTGTGTTTGTTTAATCATATATTTGACACACACGATTATCCAAGCGTGTGGAACTGTGCCATTATTGTACCTCTACACAAGACCGGAGATATTGATAATCCTGACAATTATCGAGGAGTGTCTCTAATGAGTATACTTGGGAAAGTGTTTGCCAGGGTGTTAAATAACCGCCTCACACAGTGGGCAGAAGATAACGAAAGATTGCGAGGAACAAAGTGGTTTTAGATCAGTTATTCTACTTCCGACAATATATTTGTCCTGTATTCTATAGTGCAAAAGTATTTGGTGAGAAAGTCAGGGAAAGTATATGTTTGCTTCGTTGACTTTAAAAAAAGCATTTGATACAGTTAATCGTAACATTTTGTGGAATGTACTTAGAAAAAATTGGTGTTGGAAGTAAAATGCTAAGGATGTTGCGATGTATATGTATCAAAGTGTGAGATCGTGTGTAAGATGTCCTGATGTTCTTACTGAATTCTTTGAGTGCCCAGTGGGTGTAAGGCAAGGCTGTGTATTTGTCACCCACGTTATTTTCGTTTTTGATAAATGAACTAGCGTTAGAAGTTGCTTCAAAGGGTGACTTTGGAATACAGTTAGTTCCCGACTTTGTACAGATCTTGATATTGTTGTTTGCTGATGATGTTATTTTAGCTTCATACTGTCCCAAGGGATTACAAAATCAAATCGATATCCTCAAACAATTTGCAGACAATTATGATATGAGAGTGAATCTGGAAAAGACGAAAATAATTGTATTCAGAAAAGGGGGATTTCTGGGCCAGAAAGAAAAATGGAAATATGGTGAGGAAGATATAACGGTAGTCAACAGTTATAAATATTTAGGGCTACATTTTACAACCAAGCTTTCACTAACGTATGCTGTGGAAGAGCTGGCCACTAAAGCAAAAATTAAAACAACTCAGCTCCTTAGATGCCTTTGGAAATTAGGAGATATTTCGAGAAATGTGTTCTTTAAGATGTATGACGCTCAGATTGCTCCCATTTTACTGTATGGGTCTGAGGTCTGGGGCTATCAACAGCTCGATGTACTAGAGAAGACACATATGTTTGCCTGTAAACGTTACTTGAACGTAAGTAGGCAAACACCCAAACAAAATGGTGCTGGGAGACCTGGGCCGATATCCAATGTATGTTTTAGCGGCTGAAAGGTGTATTCGCTACTGGCTAAGAGTTTGTAATCTGGCAGAAGAAAGACTACCCAGGAAAGCTTATAATATGCTAAACCACCTTCAAGAATTGGGGAAAAAAACTTGGGCGTTTCACGTGAGACAGTTATTATTTGTAAATGGATTTGGAGAGGTTTGGTTGCAACAGAGTGTTGGCGATATGAACAATTTCATTCATATTTTTAGACAGAGACTCGCTGATCAGTACGCACAAACCTGGCATGATAAACTGGAATCAGCAGAACGTTTTGAACTGTATTCTAGCTTTAAGCATTTCCTACGAACAGAACATTATTTGGATTACGAGATATCACGGTGTCAGAAAGA
>JADBJO010005263.1:98802-103802 GCA_016801955.1 Conus betulinus
AGGCAAAATGAAAACAAAAAAAAACAAACAACCAAACCAAAAAAAAGGCTAATCACCACCACCACCACCAGCACTACAAGAAAAGAAGGAAAAAAAAAAGCAAAGGCATTTTTACCTCAGTTCAATGGTGTGGGTGCGCTTTCTGGTTACATCACTTCTCAGGTCAGTGCTGCTGGCTCATCAGATCATGGGGGGGGGGGGGGGGGGGGGGGGGGACAGACAGTAAGACAGACAGACAGAGAAACAGAGAGAGAGAGAGAGAGAGAGAGAGAGAGAGAGAGAAGAGAGAGAAGAGAGAGAGAGAGAGGAGAGAGAGACAGAGAGAGAGAGACAGAGACAGAGAGAGTTTAGTTCACTTCAGTCCACAACGAGTTTTTATATGTGTGTGTGCTCCCCCCTCAGAAGGCCCCCATTGGCGAACGTCACTTCCGTCTTAGATCCGGGCTGCTGTGTGATTGTGGCAGCAGCTCCTTCATCGGCCCGCCTCACAAAATGGGCAAGGGTTTCCTCCCTTTACTTCACATGGCTTCCCTTGAAAGGACCGCACGATGGACTGTGGTCAGTGCAATTCTAAGAGCATCACTGTGATCTGGTCTTCTGTCTGCTTCCCGTTTTTTATTGACTATCGTCTTGTGCTTCCCGTTTTATTGACTATCGTCTTGTGCTTCCCGTTGTATATTGACTATCGTCTTGTGCTTCCCGTTTTATTGACTATCGTCTTGTTACAATGTGTTCAACTGAATGTTATAGGATTTGTACGATCACCAGTTTGTAAGCATATGTATATGTATATCTGTACGCTCTCTCTCTCTCTCTCTCTCTCTCTCTCTCTCTCTCTCTCTCTCTCTCTCTCTCTCTCTCTCTCTCTCTCTCTCTCTCTCTCTCTCTCTTCGTGTTCCATCTATATGTTCATTTGGAGTGTTAGTTACTGTTTTTTTTTTGTTCTTGAGGGCATGGTGTAATCTCTCTCTCTCTCTCTCTCTCTCTCTCTCTCTCTCTCTGGCATACAACAATAAACGCAAGGAATAAAAATTCATAAAACATGTCAATCAATGAAAACGCCGTTTGGCTGATGAAAGGGCTCGTTTCGTCTGACGATCGTTAATCTGCATAGTTCCGCCATTTCTTGTGGTTTGTTCTTGTCGTTTTTTCGTCTGTCTCTGTGTTTGTTTCTTGTGTGTTGTGTGTGGTGTGTGTGTGGTGTGTGTGTGTGGTGTGTGTGTGTGTGTGTGTGTGTGTGTGGTGTGCTGTGCGTGCGTGCGTGCGTGCGTGTGTGCGTGCGTGCGTGTGTTTGTGTGTGTGTGTGTGTGTGTGTGGTGTGTGTGTGCGTGCGTGCGTGCGTGCGTGCGTGCATAGCGCGCGGCGCACGCCATGTGTGTGTGTGTGCGTGCGTGCGTGTGTGCGTGCGTGCGTGCGTGCGTGCGTGCGTGCGTGCGCGCGTGCGTGCGTGCGTGTTGTGTGCGTTGTGTGCATGTATGTGTGTGTGTGTGTGTGTGTGTGTGTGTGTGGTGTGTGTGTTGTGTGTGTGTGTGTGTGTGCTGAATGATTTAGTAGGGGGAAAACAAGTGCAGGCTAACAATTCTTCCGTCAATGAAAATTTAATGACTTTGGAGAGAGAGAGAGAGAGAGGAGGAGAGAGGAGAGGAGACGAGAGAGAGAGAGTGTTTTGTTCTTTGGAGAGGAGAGAGGAGGAGAGAGAGAGAGAGAGGAGAGAGATCCAACAGCTTTTGGAGGTGCTGTAGGATTCCGTTTCTGAGCCCCCTTGGTGAGAATACCCGGGAACTGTAGACCGTGGCGTATCTCTATTGGATGCAGAGGGACCACAGACACAATTTCTTCCCCTGCCTGCCTGATGTGTCCTCTCCGGCGCGGAGTCTCCGGGAAGGCCTTAGAGCCGGCCAATGTGAATACTGCTGTCTTCAAGATGGGTCATGACGGTATCCTTAAGCTGCTTCTGTTCATATCTATTTCCCTGCTATTTCTTTTCTCACCTTTTCTTTATTCCCCCAGCCCCCCCCCCCAACCCCCCCCCCCCCCCCCCCCCCCCCCCCCCCCCCCCCCCCCCACCCCCCCCCCCCCCCCCCCCCCCCTCCCCCCCCCCCAGGGCTCCCGCTTCGGAATCTTTGCCAAGTCATGATCCATAATAATGAGGGGGGAATTTGTTAGTCTGCACTTGTTTTCTCCCACTACTAGATTCTTCTGATTTTGTTGACATGGTTTAATTGTGGTTGTTCTTGTTATGCTAGCTAGCTATTCCCAATCCGAAGCTCCCTCCTTCCCATCTCCCCCTCCATCCATCTGATGGCTCATGTGTGTCTCATACCTACCCCCCCCCCCCCCCCCCCCAACTCCCCATACACGCAAAGTGAAGTGAAAAAGTAGATTACATCCGGCTATTCACCACCACCACCACCACCACCACCACCACCACTCAAATTGAGAGGGGGGGGGGGGGGGAGGCAGCAAAGGGAGATAACTTCAGTTCACAATGGTGTATGTACAGTCTCTAGTTACATCACTTCCATCTCAGATCTGGTCTGTTGGCTCATTAGAGAGAGAGAGAGAGAGAGAGAGAGAGAGAGAGAGAGAGAGAGAGAGAGAGAGTTCACTCCAGTCCACAACGGTTTCATATGTTCGAGTGCTCCCCCCTCACAAGCACGCCATTGATGTACGTCACTTCCGTCTTAGATTCGGGCTGCGTGTGAGACTGTGGCAGCCATTGCTCCATCAGATGCCGCGGGAAATGGTCATGGATTTCCTCCCTTTGCTTCAGATGACTTCCCTTGAAAGTGGGCCGTACAAGGAACTGTGGCCAGCCTGATGCCAGAGGTCCACTTTGATCTCTGCCTGTCGGCTTTGGACTGCTTCCCTTCTCATTGACTTAGTTTGTCACAATTCAGGATGTGGTTTAAGTGAATTTTACAGGATTCAAGCGTCTATATAAGTTTGCACGAATATGTATGTGTCTGCTCTCTCTCTCTCTCTCTCTCTCTCTCCTCTCTCTCTCATCTCTCTCTCTCTCTCTCTCTCTCTCTCTCTCTCTGTCTGCTCTCTCTCCCTCCTTCCCTCCCTCTGTCTCTGTCAGTCTGTCTGTTTTATCTGTCTGTCTGTCTGTCTGTCTGTCCGTTTTGCCTGGCTGGCTGGCTGGCTGTCTCTCCCCTCTCTGTCTGGAACCTTATACCAGCAATCACAAATACAGTCAGCACAGGGCCATAAAACCTGCCACTAAATAGAATGCCTAGCTGAGGACGAGACTGCTTTCGTCTGGCTGTACATTAAATCAGCATAGTTTTCCAGCGTTTTTTTCTGTTTTGTTGATGTTGTTGTTTCTGTGTTGTTTCTTTATTTGGAGGTTGTTGTTGCTGTGACATTTTACCCAGGAAGACGAACCGTCTTGTTTTCTTTTATAGTGCATTATTTACACACGGTACTGTGAAACAAAGTTCTTAAAACTTCCCCTAAGAGATATGTAAGGCAAGGAGAACAACGACGAAAACAGAGAGCAGCACAACCTATGTAAAAGAAATGGAAATCCCTGAATTTTTTTTTTTTTTTTTCAGTTTTCCGTGTGCCTGTCTGTGCACGTTTCTTTTTCTCCTTGTAAATTTTCTTTCAAATCGAACAGGATTACCTATTTTGGATTAACTTTTCAAAAGTCGATTGATTTGCTGATCGAATGGTTCTGTTTATTTTGTTCTCACTTTACTAGAGAGCTATTGATGATGCCATCCATCCATGTCCCCTCCCCTCTCTGTTCCACTCCCTAACTCCCATCTCCAGTCTTATACTCGCACAGAGATACTAAAACCTAGTCAAAGCCAATATTGTAAAAAAAAAAAAAAAAAAAAAAGCACATTTCATTTCAGAAGGGTGGTATTTCAATATCAGTCAGTAATCCAAGAAAGAAATAACTTCATTTCTCAGTTTGTGTGGTGTGCTGGTTAGTTCAACGATCCGCATGGGAGCAAAAGACACTCAGCATAACGCATTGCTGACTCGTTCTCTGTTTGTATTTTGATTTCACTGAATTTTTTTTTTTCTCTAATCTCATCCGTAGATAGATACTGCCTTTTAAACCAAAACTTTTTTTTTTCTTGTTCTTTGGCAGTTAACTCAAGGTATTACGCAATTTGGATGTGATCGACTATTGTGTACTTGGCTCCTGCAAGGTTCGATTTGTTTTTGTAAAAAAAAAAATAAATAAAAAAAATAAAAAAACAAAAAATTAAAAAATAAGAAAAAAAGCCATAACACCCTTCACATGTCTTTGATTATTGAAGTAAGTTAACAAAATACATTAACACGATAAACTGAATTAAGATTTAAAAAAAAAAGGGGGGGGGGTACTTCCGTCCTCCTGTCTAAAGAAAAACATTAAAAGGAAAGTGAGTTTACTTCAGTTCACAATGGAACTATTCTTTTGAGTGATCGCCCTTCATCTGGACGTTCGCCAGTACTATCATGTTTATCGTAGATCAGGACAACTGCCTGCCAGACCTGGCACAGAGAGGTCACTTCAGTTGACACTGATTTTTTTAGTCCTGGCACAGAGAGTTGACTTCAGTGGACACTGATTTTAGTCATGGCACAGAGAGTTCACTTCAGTGGACACTGATTTTAGTCCTGGCGAGAGAGAGTCCACTTCAGTGGACACTGATTTTAGTCCTGGCAGAGAGAGTTCACTTCAGTGGACACTGAGTTTAGACCTGGCAGAGAGAGTTCACTTCAGTGGACATTGAGTTTTAGACCTGGCAGAGAGAGTTCACTTCAGTGGACATTGAGTTTAGACCTGGCAGAGAGAGTTCAGTTTCAGTGGACACTGAGTTTAGACCTGGCAGAGAGAGTTCACTTCAGTGGACACTGAGTTTAGACCTGGCAGAGAGTTCACTTCAGTGGACACTGAGTTTAGACCTGGCAGAGAGAGTTCACTCCAGTTGACACTGATTTTAGTTCTGGCAGAGAGAGTTCACTCCAGTGGACACTGATTTTAGTTTTGGCAG
>JADBJO010005263.1:108802-118802 GCA_016801955.1 Conus betulinus
ACAGTTCCAGATGCTTGGTTGCACTGATAATAATCTAAGACTAGCTGTTTTCCTCAAGAGAGAGAGATAGACCGAGAGAGAGAGAGTGCTATTCTAGAGATGGGAGAGGCTGTTCTTGCCTCCTCCGCCTCCCCGGGAGAGAGAGATGAGGAGAGAGAGAGAGAGAGCGTAGACATGCGAATGTGAATCAGTTTAGGCCACAAGCCCATAATCGAAGGAAAACGGAAGCACAGACAGAAAACATATTACCAATACATCATGCAGCTGGTAACACAATAAAATCCACATTACAGAAAAACACATACTATGTCAGAAAACAACTGGCACAATAAGATATGCAATATATATTATATATATCTATATATTATATATATATATATATATATATATATATAAGATGTATATAAAAGAATACCACTAGAAGGCCTAATAAAATTCTAAAAGTGCTCAACCCCTTGGGGAGCAACATCTGTTAGAAGTAGGATAGTAAAAGGAAGTTTTAAAATTCTACAGATCTGTTTCGAGCGCTGGCTAAAGAAAAAGAATAACAACAAAAAAAAAACTTTAAAAAAAGGAAAAGGAAAATCACATGGTACAACCCTCCATATGATGGAAGAGTAAAGACAAACGTAGGGAAAGAATTTTTTCAAAATTCTGACAGCATCATTCCCAAAGAACACAAATTGTCCAAGACATTCAACAAGAACACAATCAATCATATTCATGTATGGCCTAACCTTAAAAATATAATTGATTCATCCAACAACATGAAAAGCAACACAGCAAAGAAGGGTGAAGAAAGGAAATCTTGCAATTGCGCTAAAAAAGAACAGTGTCCCTTAAGCAACAAATGCCCTATAACAACATTGTATACCAAGCCACTGTAACATCCGAAAATGAAAAAAGAAACATATATAGGGATTACTGAAAAAACACTTCAAAACTAGACAAACGCAAACCACAAACAATCATTCAACAAAGAAAAATACAAAAACAAACAGAACTGAGGAAATACATTTAGAGACTTAAAGACAAAAAAATAAACATATAACATATCCTGGAAAGTCATAAAAAGGGCATCGCCGTACCAATAACATTTCAAAAAGATGCAACCTATGTTCAACAGAAAATGGGTTAATACTATGCAAAACCCACACTTAGCAACTCTAAATACTAAAGTAGAAATAGTAAAACACTGCAGGCACAAATGGAAATCGTTGTCAGCAAACGCACCCTGAACTGTAAACAACCTGAAAACCGAACAACACGTGCAGCCAGTCCGCACGTGCAAACAGTGACATTGGGACTATATAGCACCACCGGCAGTAGGCGACCCCAAATCATCCTGAAGAGAGCCAGCGCTCGAAACAGATCTGTAGAATTTTAAAACTTCCTTTTTACTATCTTATTTTTTAATATATATATATATATATATATATATATATATATCTATATATATATGTGTGTGTGTACAGAGAGAGAGGTATGTACACACACACACACCACACACACACACACACACACACACACACACACACAACACACACAGAGAGAGAGAGAGAGAGAGGTGGCAAGGAGTGATGGGGTAAAGAGTGATGCTATTTGGGGAGGAAATCAGAGGGAATTTTCAAGTAAATAAATAAATAAATAATAGGACATAAATAGAAAAAAAAGAAGAGTGCAAGAGATTGAAAAACAGCATAGCAGACACAGCAATAATCGGAGCCATTTACTAATATTAGAAGAAGAAGAAGAAAAAGAAGAAGAAGAAAGTAGTAGTAGTAGTAGTAGTAGTAGTAAGTAGTAGTAGTTTTTTTGTTGCTGTTGTAAGAGGAGGAAAAGGTGTAGTAGTACAAATAGCAAGCACGCAGCAGCAGACAGCAGCAGCAGCAGCAGCAGCAGCACACAACAACAACAACAACAACACACAACAGCAGAAGACCAAGAACAAAATTTCAGTTTCAGCCACACTCTCAGTTTCAGTTTGGATCAAAGCTGTTACTGCGTGCGGACCTCTCCCATAAAAACGTTACGCCATCGCTAAGCTATTAAGATATAATAAGAACTCGAACTAATAAACAGTCCAGGACAAGATGGTGAAATACATGACTGGCCAAACGACATGTTGAGAACAACGCGCATCTCAGGGACAAAACGAAGCCGAATCTGCTTATTACTTCACGCACTTGTCAGACTGTCGAACAGCTGGGTGAAATTGTCTCTATCATCCCACACACTGCTCGTGTGTGTGTGTGTGTGTGGTGTGTGTGTGTGTGTGTGTGTGTGTGTCTGTGTGGTTCTGTGTGTTCTGTGTGCGTTGGAGCGTTTGCGTACGAACCTACTGCATAAGTGATTGCATGTTGGTGTGCTTATGAATGCATGCTTGCGTGAGTGGGTTTTGTTTATGTACTGTGTGGTGTGAGCATACGAGCTGAGGCACCACACACAACCCAAAGTAAAAAGGAAGAAAAAAAAAACAACAATGGAGAATCCGGAGGGGGAGGAGGAGGAGGAGGAGGAGGAGGAGAGAGAAGAAGAAAGAAAGAATAAGAAGAAGAGCGAAGACGAAGAATAACGATGACGATGAGATGCTGATGATGATGATGATGATGATGATGATGATGATGATGACGAGAGAGAGAGAGAGAGAGAGAAGAGAGAGAGAGAGAGAGAGACGAGAGAGAGAAGAGAGAGAAATATCTATTACAATAATAACAACGATGCCGACGACAGAAGACGCGGTGCCCTAAGGGAACTGGCCCCCTGTGCAGATAGAGCTGCAGGGAAAACCCACCTCATTCAGCCTTCCCACAGGGATGACTGGATTCTTCACGGGATTTCCCATTTGTTCCAGAATCTCCAATCTAACAAGTCTAAATTGTTTGTGAGCCCACACAGAAGGCATCGGGGTTCCCAGCGTCTGTTTGTACACATTACTCTCTCTCTCTCTCTCTCTCTCTCCTCTCTCTCTCTCTGTGTGTGTGTGTTCTGTGGCAACTAAACATTATGATTTTACAAGCTGTACTTTACTACGTGTGTGTATTAATTCATTTAAATCGAGCTTGGTGTGTTATCGACCATCTGTTCGGAGATTTTTTGCCGCGTCCCTGCCAACCCACGTCGACTCTCACAGTTTTTTTTGTTTTTTTTTTCTTTTTTTTGTTATATTATTTTTCAAATCAAGCATTTGGAAGTGACGAGTGTGTTGCTACTGGACAGGAATGAATATCGCTCACTACGACAACGTTTTCCGAGTTGTGAGGAGCATCACACGGCAGTAACATGTCAGCAACGAGACAGTTATATACAGGCCTTCTAAAACATAATGACAACAACAACAGCAGAAAGAAGACTCCGAGTCAGTGGAAGCTGCTGTAGAAGTAAGGAGGAAGCCAGTCCACAGACTGATCCTGGGTGAAGCCAGTCATGGAGACAGACGGAGAGGCAGACTACCAGGAACATGTGTAGGGCGACTGGAGGAAGACACTCACACGCCAAGAGAATCCTTCCCCCCCCACAGCCATGGAGGAAAAAAGACAGATGAAGGACTTGGACTGGACGGGAATGACTGAGCTGACAGACTGAAAGTAAATGCTCTCGCTCGCTCCCTCTCCTCTCTCTACTCCGTCTCTCTCTTCATCCTCTCCGTCAAATTCCGCTCCTTCTCGTCTCTCTATCTCTCTCTCCGTCAAACGGATAAACCTCTGTCCTCTTGTGTCGCCTTGTCTGTCTGTCTGTCTGTGTCTGTCTGTCCTTCATATCGTCATCTATTCTTGCCTCATCGCTCGCTCTCTCTCTCTGGATCTCTCCCCACCTCTCTCCTGCTCTCTCTCACCCGGCCGGTTCTCTTCTCGTCTGATCTCTCGTTCACCCTTATCTGTTTCTCATCTGCGTCTCCCTATTCTCTCTTGCTCGGTGTACTCTTTTCTCTCTCGTCTCCAAACCGATAATATATATATATATATATAATAATATATCTCATATAACTATTGTACCTACCTTCTCTCCGTCTCGTATCGCGTATCGTCATCGCTATTACCCAATACGTCTCGTCTGTCTCTGGTCTCTACTCCTCTGGTCTTATCTTCTTTGTGTCGTCTCTGTGTCTTGTGGCTTCTCTGTCCCTGTCTCCGCTGCTGGTCGCTCTCTACTCTTCCGTCTCATTCTCTTGTGGTCCTGGCTCTCGGTTCGCGTTCCGTCTCTACCCCTCTCTCTGCAGTCTTTCCTCCTCTCTCGCTCCCGTCCTTGTTCTCCGTCTCACCTCCCCTCCTCCTCTTCCCTCCCTCCGTCTGGTCGCCCGCCCCCTCGTCTCGTCTTCCCTCCTCCCTCCCCGTTCGTCCCTCACAAAAATCTCCCTGTCTCCTCTTCCTCTTCTCTTCCGTCTCCACCCGCGTCCCTCCACCTCCCCTGTCAACTCCCTCCCGCCTGTCTGCCCTGCGTCCCCTCCCCTCTAATCCTATCCTCGTCTCGCCGTCTCGCCCCACCCTGCGCCTCCTCACCCCTCCTCCCCTCTGCCCTCTCCTTCTCCCTCCTCCTCCCCATCGTCCCGTCTCTTTCCCCAGCTCCTCCTGTCTTATCTGTCTTCCTCGCCTTCCCTCTCTCCCCCTCTCCCCCGTCTTCTTCCCCTTCCTCTCCCGAGCTCACTGCTCTGCCCTCTGTCTAGAACTTGTGTGTCTCCTCTGTCTCCCTCCCGCCCCCTTTACCTTCCCGTCCCCCTAGTTCCCCCTCGTCTCCCTCTTCCTCCCCCCACTTTCGAGTCTCCCCTATGCTGTCCCTCTCCCTCCCACCCCCTAGGTAGCCCCTCTCGCCGGCTTCCCTCTGGTTATTTTTGATGTCTCCTGACACCCGCGATCCCTGCTTCGTATCCTCCTCTGTCTCCTCCGGCGAAGTCGCTCGTTACCGCTCCGAAGGTAGGTCCCGCTGTCTCTCCCTCCCCTCCCAACGCCCGCCTTCCCTTCTCCCCCTGTCTCCCTCGCCTCTCCTTTTCCCTGCCTCCCCCTCCTCGGTCCCTCCCTCGGGCTTGCTCCAGGATCCTCCCCTACTCCTTCCTCTCCCGTCCCTTGATCCCTCTCCCCCTCCTCCACTCCCTCGGGTCTCTCTGTCGTCCTCCTCTCCCTCTTCTTCCTCTCTCCTGTGATCCATCTCCCCCTCTACTTCCCCTCTGTCTCCCCTTTCCCTGTCCTCTTCACCTCTCGCCTCACGTCTCCCTCTCTATCGCTCCGTCCCTCCCACCCCGTCCCCTAGGTCTCTCCACAATCCTCTCCTGTCTCCCTCTCTCCCTCCTCGTGCTGAGAGTCTCTCGTCCTCACGTTGTCTCTTCTCATCGCTCTCTCTCCTCATCTCTCCTTCTCTCTCTCTGTACCTTCCTCTGTTTCTCTCTGTCTTCTCTCTCTCTCTTATTTCTGTTATCTCTCGTCGCTCTCCTCTCTCTCCTCTTTATCTCTGTTTTATGTTTAATCTTTGTCTCTCTGCCCTCTTTCCTCTTAAGAGAGAGAGAGAGAGAGAGAGAGAGAGAGAGAGCGAGGAGAGAGATGTGTTCTGGATGCTTTTAAATAGATGAGTCTGATATTCCTGTGGCATGGCAGAAGAGTAAGAGAATGTCAGGTTCTGTTTTTCTGTCCAGATCGGAGGGAATTGTGGGTGTGGTGGGTGGTGCCAGGAAGGCGTGGTGATTTGATCACTGGTCGTGTGGAGGGGTGAAGAAACTTGGCGAAGGCCATGTCCGTTCTGTCTCGTTAACTGTTTGTCTCCCCTCCCCCTCCTTGCTTCACCCCCCCCCCCCACCCCCTCATTTCCTTTCCTTCCTTCCTTTATGTCCTTCCTTTCTCACTTCTTTGCCTCACCCCCCCCCCCCCCCCCCCCCCCCCCCCCCCCGCCTTTCTTTTACGGACCCTTTCTGTGTTGGTTCCTTCGTTCATTTCTTTCTGTCCTTCCTCACTTCCTTCCTGTCCTCTTTCTTTCATTCGTTCATTTCCCTACTCACTAGCCGACCTTATTTCCTCATTCTTTCTTTCTTTCATTCTTTCTTTTACTCCTCCCCTTCCTTTCAGCGCTGTTTTGTCCTTCTTGTTTTTCAGTCCCTGTTTTTTTTTTTTTTGTTTTGTTTTTGTTTTGTTTTGTTTTTTTCTTTCATTTTTTCCCTTCCTTTATGTTCTCTGTCATTCTCCTCCCTCATTCATCTTGCTTCATTCATTCTTTTTTTTTTTTTTTTTTCAAATCTTTCGTTTTCTTCTTCCCACTTCTTTCTGTCCCTTTTCTCTCATTCAAATCTAAATCTAATGAGTGCTTTGGCGATGGGCTCCAGAGGTTTAGAGTGGTGATCCTCGAGGGCCTTCACGGACAATTTCTAGGCAAGTTAAGCTGTTTCTACGGCTGTGGATAGTGTTGTGCTATGACGGTTTTCGTTTTCGTTTTCAGTCAAACTTTGCAGTCAGATAAACTCCCAAGAAGTTTATTTCAGTCTTCTAATCATTTTTTTTTTAAAATCAACTTTAAATATTTTTTTTTTTTAGCAATCATAAAAAAAGTCAAATGAATCTTTCCAACCCGAGATTCTAAGCCTTTTTGTTTTCATGCACATGTTCTGTCCGCTGTGTTGTTTTTGGTGGATTTTTTATCAGTCGAGTAAATGCAAAGCAGTCCTTTATTTTTTAATTTCAAATGGAACGTTTAACCAGATTGTTTTTGTTTTCGGAATACTGAAAAATTATCTCAGGTCTAGAACAACATTTTGGTATTTAGGTAACATAATATTAAAGGTAATGGAGCTCTCTCAAATCCTTGAGATATTCCCATACACGCTGGTCTAGAGTAAGACAGCGAACACTCTACATTTGATGCCATATTATTCCTTGTCAACGGTGAATGTATATCATAGTGTATAAGACCACCAATGCTTGTGAGATAAATAATACATATCTTGAACCAAATACAATAGTGTGGTTTTTGTTCCTCCAAACAGATTGATAGGACTCATTCTAACTGCCAACCATTGTTTGTTTGTTTTTAGTAGCGTGTTTTAATAACTGATCATAAAATAGATATGCCTTTGTAGTATCCACATCCTAGGACAGCGATAATATGATTTTTTCTCATTAAAATATGTCATTGTTACCTCACTCCTCCAAAATAAAAACAACAAGCAAGCAACAACAACAGTAATAACATAGCAAAAAACAAAACAAAACAAAACAAAAAAAAAAGAAAAAACACACACACACACACACACACACACACACACACACACACACACACACACACCACACACACAGTTGTGTTATTTCACCGACCCCCTCCATCACCCCCCCTCCCCCCCTCCCCTCCCCCCCCCCCCCCTTTCTTTTGGCCTTCCCAGTGTGAAATTCGACGCCCTTCCATTGACAGCAGGCACCACAGCTCTGGGGAAGGTTTTTCTTTTTTCATTTCATGGGTGGAGCATGTCAGCACGCTAACACCCAGAAAAGCACCCCCCCCCCCCCCCCCCCCCCCCCCCCCCCCCCCCCCCCCGTATGCTGTCATAGGACTATGTAGACTGCTTCCCCCCCAACCCTTGGCCCACTCTGGGGAAAGGTTTAATGACAATGAAGAAAGACTCACTGACCGCAGGGAAAGCCCTGTCGACAACGGGAAAGACTGTGACCTGGGATTCTCTTCAGAGAGCACGTAAGACCTCATGGTGAAAGCTTGGGCGTGTCTGGAGTTGCACTGTCTTCACCTGACAGCGGAACAGCAGCGAGCCAGGCTACGGGATGCGCACGGCGGTTGCTCGACGGTGGCGTTTTATGCCAGTGGCTCTGCAGCAGTCATGAAATAGGGGCTGGGGACAACCCATGGGGATGCTCCCGTGGAGGTTCTGTCGTGTCAAATCCGGTGGCCGTTACACAATGGCATCTGCCAGGGAGCAATTATGTCCCTTCACGTGTTAATGGAATGCCCTGTGCGTGCCTGCACCCTATGTGAACACAGTGCCGGCTTCGAGGGGTGGTGCAAGATTGCACCCAGCTGGTGGTTGAAGACAGTACTTCTCTAGGGTCCTACCCGCACCTTCGGGTGTATCTGTTTTCTAGACTGCTCCATGCCAGCATCATGTGCTCCTGTTCATCACTATCAGCGCCACTTCTGACTGGCTCCGCCCATCAGGAGGGGAGTTTCTTTGCCCCAAAATTTGACAGACACAGCGCTGTGCTAGCATCTCGGCATTCTGTCAGAGAAGAAAGTCAACACACACTGACACAGGTGACCCGCCCCAGACCAGAAGAGTTATCGGTTATACCCTGGGACATCTAAGTCACAACTCTGTGCCAGAGGATGAGTCACTGGGTGCACGTCAAGCGGGCCTTCAGCTGTGTCCAGTCTGTAACAGTCACTGGGTACACGTCGAGCGGGCCTTCAGCTGTGTCCAGTCTGTAACAGTCACTGGGTACACGTCAAGCGGGCCTTCAGCTGTGTCCAGTCTGTAACAGTCACTGGGCGCACGTCAAGCGGGCCTTCAGCTGTGTCCAGTCTGAACAGTCACTTGGTACACGTCAAGCGGGCCTTCAGCTGTGTCCAGTCTGTAACAGTCACTGGGCGCACGTCAAGCGGGCCTTCAACTGTGTCCAGTCTGTAACAGTCACTGGGTACACGTCAAGCGGGCCTTCAGCTGTGTCCAGTCTGTAACAGTCACTGGGCGCACGTCAAGCGGGCCTTCAGCTGTGTCCAGTCTGTAACAGCACGTAGCTGCGTACCCAACACAGTCATAGAGATGAAGATAGCCCACTTAAGTTATTTTAGGGTTGACTGAAATCATGACAAAATCCATGAGAAACTCAACGTTTTGCTCATATTTATATAGCACTGTTTGCACTATCTGTGATGTTATTGAATCATTACCCCCACCCCACCCCACCCCCCCACCCCTCCTCCCCCCAAAGCTGACAATTGTTTGTTTTGTGAATACCTCTGTCATGTTACTTTTCGTTTAAGCCCTTTTGTTGGGCCTTTTTTGCGAGATCCCCTCGAGTGAGCTTTCTTTAAAAATCATTTACAGGTATGGTCCAGCCATTCAAACTTCCAGTAATGAAATTTCAATATGTTTGTTGCTCTCTCATTTCCTGTGCATGCAATGTTTAACATGCTATTGAACCTGAACTAAAAACGAAATTTGAAATCGGTTCAAAACCCCCACTTGTCCGACAAAATGACAGATCGTGTCTGCTCAATCATAACTGTGGCTCTCTACTGCCCTTGTGAATTCATCCAGTGCGAGACATATAAACAAGGCAATCCAACACACTTCTGTGTGTTTCAATGCAGGCTGGAGTCTGTCAGTTACGATGATGTTAACCCCTATGCAGGTAATTTTTTCCCCGTGAGAAATGAAGACTTCGTAACTAGATTGCTGAGTATCAATGCTACTCGCCATTGCGAAAACACATGACCGAATACATGTGAAATGATGGCTGTGGATGGTATGTACGCCTAACCCTGGCTCTCAGACTCATTTTCCCCTCTTTCAAATTTGTTTTCTGTATATTTTTGGCGCGATACACTTTTATCTGTCACTGTGAATTGGCTTTGCACTGTAACAGTCTTTGCCTATAAGTCACAGTGGGCCATCTTCCTGCCCCCCCCCCCCCCCCTCCCCCCTCCCAACTCCTCTCTCTTCCCTGTCCACTACTTTCAGTCTTTCAACGCTCTCTTCCCAGTGTGGTGTCTGCCCTGTGTGGTCCGGTTCAATCCTTACCTATCACGATGGTGCCTTGCCGTAAAGGGTGACAACTCGCGTGGTCTTTACGTCACTAAACAGATTGACTGCGGTTTCTTCCGGCCGCCACCGTGGTTGGTGGAAAAAAGAGAAATCACTCACGTAGTCACTACGTCACAGCAGATTGACTGCGGCTTCATCCGACCGCCATTGTGGCTTGCCGTAAAGGGAGATCACTCACGTGGTCTCTACCTTACAGTAGACTGACGGCAGTTTGATTCTGGCATCACTGTGGTTTGCGGTGAAGGGTTATCA
>JADBJO010005263.1:121302-123802 GCA_016801955.1 Conus betulinus
TCCCTACATCACTGTCAATCCCTACATCACTGTCAAAGCGTCACAGCCAAGGCCCTCAGCCCTGTCCTCGTGTTTGTCGGACTTCCTACATCACTGTCAATGCCACATCACTGTCAATGCCTACATCACTGTCAATCCCTACATCACTGTCAATCCCTACATCACTGTCAATCCCTACATCACTGTCAAAGCGTCACAGCCAAGGCCCTCAGCCCTGTCCTCGTGTTTGTCGTGCTCCCAACGTCACTGTCAATCCCTACATCACTGTCAATCCCTACATCACTGTCAAATCCCTACATCACGGTCAATCCCTACATCACTCTCAATCCCTACATCACTCTCAATCCCTACATCGCTGTCAATCCCTACATCACTGTCAATGCCTACATCACTGTCAAAGCGTCACAGCCAAGGGCCTCAGCCCTGTCTTCGTGTTTGTCGTGTTTCCTACCTCATTGTCAATCCCTACCCCTACATCATTGTCAATTCCTACATCACTGTCAATCCCTCCATCACTGTCAATCCTTACATCACTGTCAAATCCTACATCACTGCCAAAGCGTCACAGCCAGGGCCCCAACCCTGTCCTCGTGTTTGTCGTGCTTCCTGCAACCAAAGCACCTTTGAAAGAGTGTCCCGATGGCACCAACATGGCGCCAGACTGTTCTGCTCACCTTCCACCCCCCTTCTCTGGCAGACTCTGAACACCGGAGCACACTACAGGACGAAGTCAGAAACAGAGTGGTATCTACTGCAGTGCATAGTATGTCTATGTGGACAAGGTCTGGGGATGAATAGCTCCAGAGAGTCCACGAGGAGCTGAGGGGAAAAGAACCCATTCACAGGCAAGCCAGTCTGATGCACCTCCAATCGTTGGAAAGACTGTGCTGAGCTTTGGGTCCCTGTGCTCCAGAAGAAGAGTGAATAGGGTCATGGAAACCCAGCTCAAAAATGACATTTGAACAAACCCAGCTCAAAAATGACATTTGAACAAACCCAGCTCAAAAAATGACATTTGATCAAACCCAGCTCAAAAATGACATTTGATCAAACCCAGCTCAAAAATGACATCTGAACAAACCCAGCTCAAAAATGACATCTGAACAAACCCAGCTCAAAAATGACATTTGAACAAACCCAGCTGAAAAATGACATTTAAACAAACCTAGCTCAAAATGGCATTGAACAAACCCAGCTAAAAAATAACATTTGAAACAAACCTAGCTCAAAAATGACATCTGAACGAACCCAGCTCAAAAATGACATTTGAACAAACCCAGCACAAAAATGACATTTGAACAAACCCAGCACAAAAAATGACATTTTAACAAACCCAGCACAAAAATGACATTTTAACAAACCCAGCACAAAAATGACATTTGAACAATGACCAACCAGAGAATGTAACGTTGTATCCACTTACCAACAAATCCTGAACGCTCGTTAACCTTGATTCTCCTGGTTTCCACTCTCCCTCTCCTTTCAACCCCCCACCCCCCACCCCCATGCCGCCCCTCCAATCGAGAGCAGTTGCTATTCTGTTTCTCCTGCCACTGTTCTCAACCAGGTAAACAGCTGCTGTAAATTGAGGGTGAGTGGGAGGAGGGGAGGGGGGTGAGGACAGACAGAAGAAACAGGGGCAACAGCTGTGGCAGTTTATAGTGGGTGAACGGCATGGGGGGGTGGGGGGGGGGGGGGGGGCTGAAGACAGGAGTAAGAATATACTAAATATTGATTCCACATCCATTTTGCGCCAAGTTTGAGGAGTTATGTGATTGTTCCTTCTCCGATTTCATTGTCTTGGATGTTGTTTTTTTCTCGCCTGAAGACTAAAGGGGTAGAAAGGCATCGTGTTTTGTTTTGTGATTTGTTTGTCTTTTTGGTTTGGCGGAACAGCGCGTCTTCTTGTCAGTAAATATTGGGGATGTGGTGGGGACGAGAGTATGGCAGCTGGCAGACAACAGAAAGAAAATAACGAGGAACACAAAGGAGTTGAAAGAACGCATGTATCAACTGTTCAGGATTTGGAAGGGGGAGGACGAAGAATGAGTTGGAAGAAGGCGTGTATCAATTGTTCAGGATTCGGATGGGGAAGGAAGGAGTTAGAAGAACGGGTGTATGAATTGTTCAGGATTTGGATGGGGAAGGAAGGAGGAGTTGGAAGAAGGCGTGTATCAATTGTTCAGGATGTGGATGGGGGAGGAAGAAGAAGGAGTTGGGAAGAAGGTTGTGTATCAATTCTTCAGGATGTGGATGGGGGAGGAAGAAGAAGGAGTTGGAAGAAGGTGTGTATCAATTCTTCAGGATGTGGATGGGGGAGGAAGAAGAAGGAGTTGGAAGAAGGCGTGTATCAATGTTTGTTCAGGATGTTGGATGGGGGAGGAAGAAGAAGGAGTTGGAAGGTGTGTATCAATTGTTCAGGATGTGGATGGGGAAGGAAGGAGAAGGAGTTGGAAGAAGGTGTGTATCAATTGTTCAGGATGTGGATGGGGGAGGAAGA
>JADBJO010005263.1:132178-159678 GCA_016801955.1 Conus betulinus
TCTGTGTACCATACTTTGAATAAATCGTCTAAACATAAAACATACTCCGTTAAAATCGCTCATACCCACTCCCACTCTGTCTACCATCCTTTTTCTCCTCCCCCTACTTACCATTCTCTCTTCCCCACCCTCCTCTGACTTATCTCTGTTTGTTTGTAAGTTTCTTCTGCTTTACCATCCCCATCTCATTAGTACTTTTATGAATAGTTTGCTTATCATTGTAGAATTAGTTTACCATGTTGCTATGTTGAATTGTCAGTATGAATGATATGTGATGAAATAATGTATGCATGACAAGGACAGATTATAAGACTAGGCTTTGGCCTAAAATCTTCATCTTTGTGTATTAAGATCAATCAAGCATCATCTCCCCCCCCCCTCTCTCTCTCTCTCGCTCTCTCTCTGTTTGTTTGTTTGTACGTTTCATTCTGTTTCACGATCTCCCATCTAATTAGTACTTTTATGAATAGTTTGCTTATGATTGTAGAATTACATCAGGATGTTGCTATGTTGAACTGTCAGTATGAATGATGTTTTGAATAATGAATGCATGACAAGGACAGATACAGATTGTAAGACTAGGCTTCGGCCTAAAATCTTCATCCTTGCGTATTAAAGATAGCCAAGACATCATTTCCATGAAAGACGAGTGAGCTGAAAGGGAGCCAGGGGTCAGTGGTGGAAGGGCCTGTGTGTTTGTCACTATTTTCCATTAAAGACGAGTGAGCTGAAAGGGAGCCAGGGGTCAGTGGTGGAAGGACCTGTGTTGTTGTCACTATTTTCCATGAAAGACGAGTGAGCTGAAAGGGAGCCAGGGGTCAGTGGTGGAAGGGCCTGTATTGCTGTCACTATTTTCCATGAAGACGAGTGAGCTGAAAGGGAGCCAGGGGTCAGTGGTGGAAGGGCCTGTATTGCTGTCACTATTTTCCATGAAAGACGAGTGAGCTGAAAGGGAGCCAGGGGTCAGTGGTGGAAGGCCTGTGTTGTTGTCACTATTTTCCATTAAAAGACGAGTGAGCTGAAAGGGAGCCAGGGGTCAGTGGTGGAAGGGCCTGTGTTGTTGTCACTATTTTCCATGAAAGACGAGTGTGAGCTGAAAGGGAGCCAGGGGTCAGTGGTGGAAGGGCCTGTGTTGTTGTCACTATTTTCCATGAAAGACGAGTGAGCTGAAAGGGAGCCAGGGGTCAGTGGTGGAAGGGCCTGTATTGCTGTCACTATTTTCCATGAAAGACGAGTGAGCTGAAAGGGAACCAGGGGTCAGTGGTGGAAGGGCCCTGTATTGTTGTCACTATTTTCCATGAAAGACGAGTGAGCTGAAAGGGAGCCAGGGGTCAGTGGTGGAAGGGCCTGTATTGCTGTCACTATTTTCCATGAAAGACGAGTGAGCTGAAAGGGAACCAGGGGTCAGTGGTGGAAGGGCCTGTATTGTTGTCACTATTTTCCATGAAAGACGAGTGAGCTGAAAGGGAGCCAGGGGTCAGTGGTGGAAGGGCCTGTATTGCTGTCACTATTTTCCATGAAAGACGAGTGAGCTGAAAGGGGGAGCCAGGGGGTCAGTGGTGGAAGGGCCTGTATTGCTGTCACTATTTTCCATGAAAGACGAGTGAGCTGAAAGGGAGCCAGGGGTCAGTGGTGGAAGGGCCTGTATTGCTGTCACTATTTTCCATGAAAGACGAGTGAGCTGAAAGGGAGCCAGGGGTCAGTGGTGGAAGGGCCTGTATTGCTGTCACTATTTTCCATGAAAGACGAGTGAGCTGAAAGGGAGCCAGGGGTCAGTGGTGGAAGGGCCTGTATTGCTGTCACTATTTTCCATGAAAGACGAGTGAGCTGAAAGGGAGCCAGGGGTCAGTGGTGGAAGGGCCTGTATTGCTGTCACTATTTTCCATGAAAGACGAGTGTGAGCTGAAAGGGAGCCAGGGGTCAGTGGTGGAAGGGCCTGTATTGCTGTCACTATTTTCCATGAAAGACGAGTGAGCTGAAAGGGAGCCAGGGTCAGTGGTGGAAGGGCCTGTATTGCTGTCACTATTTTCCATGAAAGACGAGTGAGCTGAAAGGGAGCCAGGGGTCAGTGGTGGAAGGGCCTGTATTGCTGTCACTATTTTCCATGAAAGACGAGTGAGCTGAAAGGGAGCCAGGGGTCAGTGGTGGAAGGGCCTGTATTGCTGTCACTATTTTCCATGAAAGACGAGTGAGCTGAAAGGAGCCAGGGGTCAGTGGTGGAAGGGCCTGTATTGCTGTCACTATTTTCCATGAAAGACGAGTGAGCTGAAAGGGAGCCAGGGGTCAGTGGTGGAAGGGCCTGTATTGCTGTCACTATTTTTTCCATGAAAGACGAGTGAGCTGAAAGGAGCCAGGGGTCAGTGGTGGAAGGGCCTGTATTGCTGTCACTATTTTCCATGAAAGACGAGTGAGCTGAAAGGGAGCCAGGGGTCAGTGGTGGAAGGGCCTGTATTGCTGTCACTATTTTCCATGAAAGACGAGTGAGCTGAAAGGGAGCCAGGGGTCAGTGGTGGAAGGGCCTGTATTGCTGTCACTATTTTCCATGAAAGACGAGTGAGCTGAAAGGGAGCCAGGGGTCAGTGGTGGAAGGGCCTGTATTGCTGTCACTATTTTCCATGAAAGACGAGTGAGCTGAAAGGGAGCCAGGGGTCAGTGGTGGAAGGGCCTGTATTGCTGTCACTATTTTCCATGAAAGACGAGTGAGCTGAAAGGGAGCCAGGGGTCAGTGGTGGAAGGGCCTGTATTGCTGTCACTATTTTCCATGAAAGACGAGTGAGCTGAAAGGGAGCCAGGGGTCAGTGGTGGAAGGGCCTGTATTGCTGTCACTATTTTCCATGAAAGACGAGTGAGCTGAAAGGGAGCCAGGGGTCAGTGGTGGTGGTGGAAGGGCCTGTATTGCTGTCACTATTTTCCATGAAAGACGAGTGAGCTGAAAGGGAGCCAGGGGTCAGTGGTGGAAGGGCCTGTATTAATGTCACTATTTTCCATGGACGAGGGAAAAAATAATTCAGACACATGGGCTGACTACAGAGAGTGAGAGAGAGAGAGAGAGAGAGAGAGAGAGAGAGAGAGAGAGAGAGAGAGAGAGAGAGAGGGAGGCAGGCAGAGAGAGAGACAGAGAGATGAGAGAGGCAGAGAGAGAGAGAGAGAGAGAGAGAGAGAGAGAGAGAGAGAGAGAGAGAGAGAGAGAGAGAGAGAGAGAGAGAGAGAGAGAGAGAAGGGAGGCAGGCAGAGAGAGACAGGGAGATGAGAGAATAAGAGAGAGGGAGAGAGAAACAGACAGACAGGCGGGCGGGCAGGCAGACAGATATACAGACAGACATTCAGGTAGACATCCAGGCAGACAGACAGACAGACAGACAGACAGACAGACAGACAGACAGACATATATGGACAGAGTTCAAGGCATAAGACTTTAGACGCGGAGTTATACTTTGGTACTGTCCCATGTGCGAACCACACACAAAAACATGTATACGAAAGAAGCAGAAGAATAAAATACACATTTGCATGTCTAGCAGCTTCACAGAGAAACTGAAGGTCGCATTCAGAGAGGCAGTGACGTTGTTGATGTTTGCTGAAACACAATCAACCTGAACTTATTTGACAACACGTACAATGTCATCATTGACACTTTCTCATTTTTCTTTTGGCGGAGAAAATGATGTAATCTTCACTGATGTAGATTGCAAAATTCAGTCAATGAATTCATTCAGTAATTATGATAGTCCCTCTTTGAAAACAGGTGTAATCAGAAGACAAAGTCATACCGGGTACCTTACCCACACTTTTCTACGTGGTCACACACTACAATTAGCAAACTGCACCAAAATGTTACTATCATCAATCGATGTTCTAACACAGGCATTGCGCTTTTGTGACAAACAATAGAGGTCAGCCAGTCATCAGCCTTCATCAAGCAACCCTACGCCTGCTTATTTCATGTTCTTTAATTTAAAAACAGAGTTCAAAGAGAGATCAGACTTCATAGAATAACCGTCGATACCTATTATTTCATTTGATTTCAGTGACTTCCATTGATGCCATCACTCCCGGCTGTAACTGCAGCCAGTCGTGGCCTCCGTCAGATCAGCTGTCAGGATGTTTTATTCACCCTGCCTTCACATCCGCATGGCTTTCCCGCACAGCCTCTCTCCTTTCATAGCAGTTTGCTCAGAACGACGTAGTATATCATCCTTGGTGTATAGGGGGGAAAGAAATGGGGCAGTAATCAACACCGACACGCATCAAACATGAAAAAGACAGTACGGATGTGCATGTTCTAAGACACTGGCAAACGTACAGCCTTTGCACTGGTCTTCTTCGTGTGTGACCTGTTGGGGAAAAAAAAATCATTTAAACAATGAGGGGTTTTAGCGGGAACGTGAGTGTGTTTGGATGGGGATGGGGTAGGGTGAGCGGAGAAGGACAGGGGGTCTACGGTGGGGGATAGGGATGAAGTGGGTGTGACGTGTGGCTGACTTTTTCTCACAGGTAAATCTTGACAAGGCCTTCTCGTTGGATCTGGAAATTCTCCTTTGCAATGGACTGTGTCCCTCCATTGTCCCTCCATCATGCCTGTGTCCCTCCATCATGTCTGTGTCCCTCCATCATGCCTGTGTCCCCTCCATCATGTCTGTGTCCCTCCATCATGTCTGTGTCCCCTCACCATGTGTCCCTCCATCATGCCTGTGTCCCTCCATCATGCCTGTGTCCCTCCATCATGCCTGTGTCCCTCCATCATGTCTGTGTCCCTCCATCATGTCTGTGTCCCTCCCCTCCATTGTCTGTGTCCCTCCATCATGCCTGTGTCCCTCCATCATGCCTGTGTCCCTCCATCATGCCTGTGTCCCTCCATCATGTCTGTGT
Source organism: Conus betulinus (assembly GCA_016801955.1). NCBI lineage: Eukaryota > Metazoa > Mollusca > Gastropoda > Neogastropoda > Conidae > Conus > Conus betulinus. Next base: position 137,048 of record JADBJO010005263.1, read on the forward strand.
CCCCTCCATCATGTCTGTGTCCCTCCATCATGCCTGTGTCCCTCCATCATGCCTGTGTCCCTCCATCATGCCTGTGTCCCTCCATCATGTCTGTGTCCCTCCACATGCCTGTGTCCCTCCCTCCATCATGTCTGTGTCCCTCCATCATGTCTGTGTCCCTCCATTGTCTCTCCATCATGCCTGTGTCCCTCCATCATGCCTGTGTCCCTTCACCATGCCTGTGTCCCTCCATCATGTCTGTGTCCCTCCATCATGTCTGTGTCCCTCCATCATGCCTGTGTCCCTTCCATCATGCCTGTGTCCCTCCACCATGCCTGTGTCCCTCCATCACCACTGTGTCCTTCCATCATGCCTGTGTCCCTCCACCATGCCTGTGTCCCTCCATCACCACTGTGTCCCTCCATCATGCCTGTGTCCCTCCATCATGTCTCTGTCCCTCACCATGCCTGTGTCCCTCCATCATGTCTGTGTCCCCATCATGCCTGTGTCCCCTCCATCATGTCTGTGTCCCTTCACCATGCCTGTGTCCCTCTCCATGTCTCCTCATGTCCTGTGTCCCTCCATCATGTCTGTGTCCCTCCATCCATGTCTGTGTCCCCCACCCATGCCTGTGTCCCTCCATCACCACTGTGTCCCTCCATCATGTCTGTGTCCCTCCATCATGCCTGTGTCCCTCCATCATGTCTGTGTCCCTCCATCATGCCTGTGTCCCTCCATCACCACTGTGTCCCTCCATCATGTCTGTGTCCCTCCATCATGTGTCCCTGTGTCCCTGTCCCTCCATCACCACTGTGTCCCTCCATCACCACTGTGTCCCTCCATCATGTCTGTGTCCCTCCATCACCACTGTGTCCCTCCATCACCACTGTGTCCCTCCATCATGTCTGTGTCCCTCCATCACCACTGTGTCCCTCCATCACCACTGTGTCCCTCCATCATGCCTGTGTCCCTCCATCACCACTGTGTCCCTCCACCACTGTGTCCCTCCATCATGTCTGTGTCCCTCCATCACCACTGTGTCCCTCCATCACCACTGTGTCCCTCCATCATGTCTGTGTCCCTCCATCACCACTGTGTCCCTCCATCACCACTGTGTCCCTCCATCATGTCTGTGTCCCTCCATGTCACTGTGTCCCTCCATCATCCACTGTGTCCCTCCATCATGCCTGTGTCCCTCCATCATGCCTGTCCCTCCATCATGTCTGTGTCCCTCCATCATGTCTGTGTCCCTCCATCACCACTGTGTCCCTCCATCATGTCTGTCCCTCCACCATGCCTGTGTCCCCCCATCATGCCTGTGTCCCTCCATCACCACTGTGCCCCCCCCCCCCCCCCCCATCATGCCTGTTCTGGGCTGAGCTTGCTCACACCCAGACAGTGCAACATGTATAGGATAGATATCCTCATGAGCTCTGTTTCATGGCTCTGTCTGTCTTCGGAAGAGAGAGAGAGAGAGAGAGAGAGAGAGAGAGAGAGAGAGAGAGACAGACAGACAGACAGACAGACTGACACAAAGACAAAGTGACAGAGAGACAGAGACAGAAAGAGATAGTGGGGAAGGGAGGGGGGGGGGGGGGGACCTATTAGGACTGTATAGGATATGGTTAGCAGATCAAGATTTCTCTCAATATAAATACTGCAATAACAATGTCTTTGTTCATCAACCTAATAGAACTGTATAGCATATGGATAGCACATCGACATTTCTCTAAATATAAATACTGCATTGAATGTCTTTGTTCATCTACCTAATAGGACTGTATATATATATGGATAGCAGATCTCTCTCTCTCTCTCTCTCTCTCTCTCTCTCTCTCTCTCTCTCTCTCCTCTCTCTCTCTCTCTCTCTCTCTCTCTCTCTCTTTTCTCTCTCCTTTTTTTGCAAATGGAACATAAGTCTGAAAACAAACAACAAAACCAAACAAGAATTTAGAAATATGGCAAGGCAAAACACTCCCAAATCATACGATACACGGCAAGAAGCATTTTCAAATATGTCCATTCTACACAGTGACCTTTTTGTTTTGTAAATCCGCATCACATTTTTTCCAGCTAAATACAGCAAAACCTAAATGGGCAACATAACGTGCTACACAGATGCAAAGACTTCTCTGGTGTTCTTTTGTGTGTGTGTTTTGTGTGTGTGTGTGTGTGTGTGTGTGTGTGTGTGTGTGTGTGTGTGTGTGTGTGTGTGTGTGTGTGTGTGTGCAAATAATTGAAAAGGTGAACAGAAGACAGTGGTCCACTGATCTTGACCTCACTGTGACGAGTTTTAGCCTGAAGGTCCCTCATCACCAGGTTGGAGGTGTCAGCCTGAAGGTCAGCCTGTGTCAGCCTGAAGGTCCCTCATCATCAGGTTGGAGGTGTCAGCCTGAAGTCCCTCATCATCAGGTTGGAGGTGTCAGCCTGAAGGTCCTCATCGACAGGTTGGAGGTGTCAGCCTGAAGGTCCCTCATCGACAGGTTGGAGGTGTCAGCCTGAAGGTCCCTCATCTGTGTCAGCCTGAAGGTCCCTCATCTGTGTCAGCCTGAAGGTCCTCATCCGTGTCAGCCTGAAGGTCCCTCATCTGTGTCAGCCTGAAGGTCCCTCATCTATGTCAGCCTGAAGGCCCTCATCATCAGGTTGGAGGTGTCAGCCTGAAGGTCCCTCATCTGTGTCAGCCTGAAGGTCCCTCATCTGTGTCAGCCTGAAGGTCCCTCATCTATGTCAGCCTGAAGGTCCCTCATCTGTGTCAGCCTGAAGGTCCCTCATCTATGTCAGCCTGAAGGCCCCTCATCATCAGGTTGGAGGTGTCAGCCTGAAGGTCCCCTCATCTGTGTCAGCCTGAAGGTCCCTCTCATCGTCAGGCTGGAGGTTTCAGCCTGAAGGTCTCTCATCGACAGGTTGAAGATGTCAGATGCCATCGATCTGAAGCCATGGCCCCTGGATGATGACAATAGAGGAACGGGAAACAGAGAAGTGAAAAGACAAAAAAAGATCAGAGAATGGCCGTATCGGAAAAAAAAAAGAACACGACGAGAAAAGAAGGTTTTCTATGGCTACATTGAACGGTGAGCCAACACATGGAAAAGGGGATAGGGGGGGGGGGGGGGGGGGGGTGTGATGGCAGTGAGGAACAGGGTGTGAAAAGATAGGACACACACACACACACACACACACACACACACACACACACACATACACATATGCACGCGCGAGCGCGCACACACACACACACACACACACACACACACACACACACACACACAGAGAGAGAGAGAGAGAGAGAGAGAGAGAGAGAGAGAGAGAGAGAGAGAGAGAGAGAGAGAGAGCATTAACATGGGGAAAAACAGGAACTGAGCTAACTCTTAATTGATTTGGCAGATCTCGATGCAGTTTAGACTGTCAGTAAACACATCTCTCTCTCTCTCTCTCTCTCTCTCTCTCTCTCTCTCTCTCTCTCTCTCTCTCTCTCTCTGAGCTGTGGAACTGTTTAAAGAACCAAAAATTCTTAAAACAGATCTGTTCTTCCATAGCCGTGTAGTATGTAAAACAGCAAGCCAGACTGCATGAGAAACAAATGCCCTACACAGCTGGAGTAATAAGCCAAAGGTAAATGAAACAGCTGACGTCTTCCTCAGTATTTCCTGTTTCAGTGAATGTTCAGGTGTGAACCTTTCACCATTGCAAATCGGAAACTAGTTTCAAAGAAAAGAAAAATATGTAAGTACCCTACGCCAAAACTAAATCAGATTCGTTAAATGTGATACTCAGATGGTAAACAAATATTTGTAAGAACTTCAACTTTTGTTGTTGTCGTGGTCTCTCAGACAGTTGCACCAGTCCAACACAGCATAATCGGATACACAACAGATCTTTTATCAACTTTCGATTGAATCAGCGACGAGTTCCTCTGACATTTTCATTCAAGTATCTTCACAGACACACGTGGAGAGGAAAAAAAGTGGTCAACTGATGCTATAGTCCACTGCAACAGGTTTCAGCCTGAAACACACTCAGGTGGGATGATGAAGGGTGGAAAGGGGAGGGGAGAAACACTGTGGGGGGGGGGGGGGGGGGGGGGGGGGGGCACTGAGGGGTGGATGATGAAGGGGGAAAGGGGGGGGGGAAAGGGGAGGGGGGGGGGGGGGGGGGGGGAGAACACTGTGGTGGTGGTGGGGGGGGGGGGGGGGGGGGGGAGGGGTGGATGATGAAATGGGTGATGAAAGGGGAGGGGGGGACAGTGGGGGGGGAGGGGGAGGGGCACTGAGGGGTGGATGATGAAGGGGTGGAATGCGGAGGGGAGAAACAGTGGGGGGGGGGGGGGGGGCACTGAGGGGTGGATGATGAAGGGGTGGATAAGCAGAGGGGAACAGGAAAACATTGGGGGGGGGGGGGGGGGGGGGGGACTGAGGGGTGGATGATGAAGGGGTGGAATGCGGAGGGGAGAACAGTGTGGGGGGGGGGGTGGGGGGGGGGGGGGGGGGGATGACACTGAGGGTGGATGATGAAAGGGGGGGAGGGAGAAACAGTGGTGGTGGGGGGGGGGGGGGGGAACAGTGGGTGTGGGGGTGGTGGGGGGGGGGGGGACACTGAGGGGTGGATGATGAGAGGGTGGAAAGGGGAGGGGAGAACAGTGTGGTGGTGGTGGGGGGGGGGGGGGGGGGGTGGATGATGAGGGGTGGATGATGAATGGGTGGAAAACAGGGAGGGGGGGGGGGGACAGTGGGGGGGGGGGGGGGAGGGGGACACTGAGGGGTGGATGATGATGGAAGGGGTGGAAAAGGGGTGGAAAGGGGAGGGGGGAACAGTGTGCTGGTGGGGGGGGGTGGGACACTGAGGAGTGGATGATGAAGGGGTAGGAAAGGGGAGGGGGGGAACAGGTGGGGGGGGGGGGGGGGGGGAGGGAGTGGATGATGAAGGGGTGGAAAGGGGAGGGGGGGGGGGAAAGGGGGAGACAGGAGTGGATGATGAAGGGGTGGGGAGGGGGGGGGGGGGGGGGGGGGGCGGACACTAAGGAGTGGATGATGAAGGGGTGGAAAGGGGAGGGGGGGACAGTGTGTGTGTGGGGGGGGAGGGGGGGGCGGCACTAAGGAGTGGACGATGAAGGGGTGGAAAGGGGAGGGGGGAACAGTGTGTGTGTGGGGGGGGGGGGGGGAGGGGGCGGGAGTGGACGATGAAGGAGTGGAAATGAAGGGGTGGAACAGGGGAGGGGGGGGGGGGGGGGGGAGGCACAAGGTGTGGACGATGAAGGGTTGAAAAGGGGGGGGGGGGGGGGTGTGGGGGGGGGGGGGGGGGAGTGGACGGATGGACGGGGGGGGAAAGGGGAGGGGGGGGGGGGGGGGTGTGTGTGTGGGGGGGGGGGGGGGGGGGGGGGAGGCACTAAGGAGTGGACGATGAAGGGGTGGAAAGGGGAGGGGGAACAGTGTGTGTGTGTGTGTGGGGGGGGGGGGGGGGGCACTAAGGAGTGGACGATGGAAGGCACTAAGGAGTGGGGGGGGGGAAGGGGGAGGGGGGAACAGTGTGTGTGTGTGGGGGGGGGGGGGGGGGGGGAGGGGACACTAAGGAGTGGATGATGAAGGGGTGGAAACAGGAGGGGGAAGGGGAGGGGAGAACGAGGACAGGGCACAGAATGAACATCAGGCATTGACAGGCACCTGGAGAAGTGTTAGAGAGACATCAGGACACACACACGTGCACTCTTGCATGCATGTGCACCTGTTTGTGGGCATGTGTCAAGTACACACACACACACACACACACACACACACACACACACACACACACACACACACACACACACACACACACACACACACACACACACACACACCTATCCTGACCGTCACTTCTATAGTCAGAGTCAAGTTCTCCCTGCCCCAGTGTGAACGTCACCAGTTTTACAATGAGGATCACAGTGACTTTCCTGGAGGCCACTCCCCAGCCAAGCGCTGCTCTGCCTTGTTTCATTTTGTCCATGAACTGCAGTCAGCAGTGTGTCCAGAAACAACAGGGCCCTGACCTCTGTGGAAGATGGACACAGGCATTGCTCCCAGCAAGGACAGAAAATGTGGGGACTGGAAATGGGCAGTGAGGTTACCGTGAAAGCAGAGCACCAAGGGCCATGGTGAAAAAGACCTTTTCAATTTAAAATTGATCGAGGAGGACGACGACGAAGACGACGTGGAGGAGGAGGAGGAGGAGGAGGAGGAGGAGGAGGAGGAGGAGGAGGAGAGGAGGAGACAAAGACGACAAGGAGTCAATCCTCAGTGGGGATGTAATCAGAATCTCCTGGCCGCTGGGTATTATGCCATTCTGATGAATGCCATTGACTTTTCTCGTTAAAGACGTAATTCGGCAGCATTCATTCAATTAACCTTTCTTTTTATGCCACATTTTCTTTTTGATGCAGCTGTGCTCTTTCGTGTGCCAATGGAATGTTGTGGCAGGGAGCCTGATATTCGTGTGCCAATGGAATGTTGTGTGGCAGGGAGCCTGATATTCGTGTGCCAATGGAATGTTGTGGCAGGGAGCCTGATATTCGTGTGCCAATGGAATGTTGTGGCAGGGATGATATTCGTGTGTGCAGGGAGCCTGATATTCGTGTGCCATGGAATGTTGTGGCAGGGAGCCTGATATTCGTGTGCCAATGGAATGTTGTGGCAGGGAGCCTGATATTCGTGTGCCAGTGGAATGTTGTGGCAGGGAGCCTGATGAGGGAAAGTGCTGCCATTGAAGGAGATTCACAGGCCACTGCAGGCTGGTATTTACAGGCCACTGCAGGCTGGGTATTTACAGGCCACTGCAGGCTGGGTATTTACAGGCCACTACAGTCCGGGTATTCACAGGCCACTGCAGTCCGGGATTTCACAGGCCACTGCAGTCTGGGTATTCACAGGCCACTGCAGTCCGGGTATTCACAGACCACTGCAGTCTGGGTATTCACAGGCCACTGCAGTCCGGGTATTCACAGGCCACTGCAGTCTGGGTATTCACAGGCCACTGCAGTCTGGGTATTTACAGGCCACTGTAGTCTGGGTATTTACAGGCCACTGCAGTCTGGGTATTTACAGGCCACTGCAGTCTGGGTATTCACAGGCCACTGCAGTCTGGGTATTTACAGGCCACTGCGGTCTGGGTATTTGCAGGCCACTGCAGTTTGGGTATTCACAGGCCACTGCAGTCTGGGTATTTACAGACCACTGCAGTCTGGGTATTTACAGACCACAGCAGTCTGTACATTCACAGGCCACCGCAGTCTGTACATTCACAGCCCACTGCAGTCTGTACATTCACAGGCCACTGCAGTCTGTACATTCACAGACCCACTGCAGTCTGTACATTCACAGACCATTGCAGTCTGTACATTCACAGGCCACTGCAGTCTGTACCTTCACAGGCCATTGCATTCTGTACATTCACAGGCCATTGCATTCTGTACATTCACAGGCCACTGCAGTCTGTACATTCACAGACCCACTGCAGTCTGTACATTCACAGGCCACTGCAGTCTGTACATTCACAGGCCACTGCAGTGTGTGAATTATGTGCACAGCTGCACTGGCAGTATGAACAGCTCTCTAAGGGCTGCACTGGCAGTATGAACAGCTCTCTGAGGGCAGCACTGGCAGTATGAACAGCTCTCTCTGAGGGCAGCACTGGCAGTATGAACAGCTCTCTGAGGGTAGTACTCGCAGTATGAACAGCTCTCTAAGGGCAGCACTGGCAGCATGAACAGCTCTCTGAGGGCAGCACTGGCAGTATGAACAGCTCTCTGAGGGCAGCACTGGCAGTATGAACAGCTCTCTGAGGACAGCACTGGCAGTATGAACAGTTCTGAGGGCAGCACTGGCAGTATGAACAGCTCTCTGAGGACAGCACTGGCAGTATGAACAGCTCTCTAAGGGCAGCACTGGCAGTATGAACAGCTCTATGAGGGCAGCACTGGGCAGTATGAACAGCTCTGTGAGGGCAGCACTGGCAGTATGAACGGCTCTGTGAGGGCAGCACTGGCAGTATGAACATCTCTATAAAGGGCAGCACTAGCAGTATGAACGGCTCTATGAGGGCAGCACTGGCAGTATGAACATCTCTATGAGGGCAGCACTGGCAGTATGAACAGCTCTGTGAGCAGCAGCACTGACAGTATGAACAGCTCTGAGGGCAGCACTGGTAGTATGAACAGCTCTGTGAGGGCAACACTGGCAGTATGAACAGCTCTGTGAGAGCAGCACTGGCAATATGAACAGCTCTGTGAGAGCAGCACAAGGGAGGGCACATGGATCACACAGAATGGCCGAGGATGGAGAACAAAAAAACAAACAAACAAACAAACAAACAAACAAAAACCGGAGCAGACACTTCTGCAGATGTAGCTTGGGCATCTGCACATGCATAATTATGCGCACAAATGAGTATACACACATATGTGCACCACACACGCACACACACACATACACGCGCGCGCGCGCGCGCGTGGCAAGCACGCACCCCCTCCCCACCTTCTTCCTCAACACACAAGCAGAGAGAGCTCTGAGAGAGAGGAGGAGAGGGGGGAGGGGTGGAGAGGAGAGGCGGGGTGAGAGGAGAGAGCGGAGAGAGAGCAGTGAGAGAGAGAGAGGAGAGGAGAGAGAGGGAGGATGAGGATATGCTAAAACTACCGGACGGCAGTAAAACTGTGGATGTGAAAGAGGCACCCACCATAAGTGAAATCAATACTTCGTATCTGCTTTTTTTCCTGGAACTTTTCACAGAACAATCTCTAACATGCTGCACGACTGGTGGGGGTCTGGTTGGGGTGTTGTTTTCCGGGGGAACAAAACTCCCCTAAAGGCAGCCTGGGGTGTGTGTGTGGCGACAGCAAAGACCACACAGGAAGACATGAGAGTGCCAAGAAGCGAGACGATAGGGTATGAGGGTTGGGGGGGGTTTCTCTCTCCCCCCTCCATCCTCCAAACCCTACCTCTCCTCTCCACCAGCGCCAGTCCTCTCCCTTCTCGTCTTACTACGCCACCCTTCACCCACACCAACACCACACATCCCCTCATCTTTTACCAACATCTAATTTTTAAATAGGTATATTAAAAATGACTAAAGACTTATTATCCTTTTTCGTCCTACACCCCCCCCCCCCCCACCACCACCACCACCATCACCACCATCCCCAACTTCCCCCATCGTCTACTCCTCCCCTTCCTCAGGATTGGCGTTAGATCACACATGTCTGGCTTTGGAGCACGGGTCGCAGAGGGAGACTGGCAATTTTCCTGCCTGAATTTGGCGTTTTGGTAGGGGGATGGAAAAGGCTTGGGAGGGAGAGTACCTCATGGGAGGGTGCTAGGTGTGCGAGAGAGACAGAGAGAGGAGAGAGAGTTAGAGGAAGTGAAGAGACGGGAGGAGAGAAGAGGAGAGGAATAGAAATACTCTGGACGCCAAGTAAACCTGTGATGTGAAAGAGGGCACCACCATAAGTTGAAAATCAATACTTCGTATCTGCTTTTTTCCTGGAACTTTTCACAGAAAACAATCTCTAACAGGCTGACCGATGGTTAAAATTTCGTCTCATGAATGAACTATTCCCCTATGAGGCCAGAGAGGCGAGACCAAAGATCCACATAGGAAGACATGAGAGTGCCAGAGAAGCGAGATAATAGGTAGGAGTATTTTCTCTCTCTCCCCCTCAGGAGATCCCCCCACCCTCCCTCTCCTCCCCCAGCGCCAGTCCTCTCCCTTCTGTCACTACGAACCCCCCCCCCCCCCCACCACACCAACACCACCTCCCCTCCCTTCTTTACCAACATCTAATTTGTAAATAGGTATCTTAAAAATGACTTATTCCTCCTTTTCCTTCCTACCCCCCACCACCACCACCATCCCCCACTTCCCCCATCGTCTACTCCCCTCCCCTTCCTCTATTGGCGTTAGATCACAATGTCTGGCCTTGGGTTCTTTACAAATGGACATTTTCTGCTGAATTTTGGCGTTTTTTGGTGTCTGAAACAAAAGGCTTGGGTTTTTACTCATGTACTGGTGCTAGGTGTGCTCACTCTGTTACAAGTAACGTTTTGTAGCAAAAGTAAACTCTAACGAAATTAAATAAACTAAAATAACAAAGAAATACACGCGCTGCTGTGATTTTCAGGAGAGAGAGAGAGAGAGAGAGAGAGAGAGAGAGAGAGAGAGAGAGAGAGAGAGAAGAGCACTACTTCTGAGCAAGTCGTGTGAGAAAAAAACCACAAGGTATGATATTCATTTGGCATTCAAATATTATGTATATGGGTGGAGCGGATTTTGTTTTCTATGCTATACTTTCTCTCATTTCACCGATCAAGATGATGCTATTTATGATTTTTAAAGCGTCTCTTCCTAGGATTCGATTGTCTGCTCCTGCAGGTGCAGGGGCCTCTCTCTCTCTCTCTCTCTCTCTCTCTCTCTCTCTCTCTCTCTCTCTCTCTCTGTGTGTGTGTGTGTGTGTGTGTGTGTGTGTGTGTGTGTGTGTGTGTGTGTGTGTGTGTGTGTGGCGCGCGCAATATGCTTTTACCTAAAATTTCACGCCCAGCTTCGCGTTATCGACGCTGAATCCAAATTCTTCTCATTCCACATCACTGATTAAGGTGCATACTTTCACCCTTCCTATGTTTCCTTCTTCCAGTCTTCTAACCTTGACCCAGTGTTGATAGTCTGGCCTTAAGGTGCATACTTTCACCCTTCCTATGTTTCCTTCTTCAAGTCTTCTAACCTTGACCCGATGTTGATAGTCTGGCCTGTGGCACACCGACCGCCATTTGTATAGTATGGATGGGTGAAGCCGCTATGACGTCAGAGTGGAAGGCGTATCATGATGAACGTACATTATAACCTGTATGTTTTGGATCCATGTGGTAGATCCGCATCAAAGCGTTAATCCGGGATCTGTAGAACCCAGTGGATCTATTCCCTCTCCACCCCAAATTTCAGCCAATTAAGGTCCCATTTGAAAGCAGAGAACAAGGATAAATTCCACCATTTAATAAACTTCTACAACTATCTCTACATTGCCACCTCTCTCTCTCTCTCTCTCTCTCTCTCTCTCTCTCTCTCTCTCTCTCTCTCTCTCATAATTTGTTCATGTTCATTTTAATTTTATTTCATTTTTTTTTTTGTAAACCAACGCAAGGCCAGGACGGCTTTTGGATAATGTTCATACACTTGGGTAGAGAGATGGAGGGGGGAGACTGGCAACTGAAACCAAGATGTCATTTCAAACTCCTACACATACAAGATTCAATGTTTGTTTATAAAATTATGTCAATACGGCGTCTTTAACGTGTACTCACTATAGCTGTTCTGTTTACAGGGTATGCACGGTGTGTGTCTGTGCGCGCGCGCGCGCGCGCGCGCGCGCGTGTGTGTGTGTGTGTGTGTGTGCGTGCATGCGCGTGAGTGTGCCTCTGTGTGTGTGTGTGTGTGTGTGTGTGCGCGTGTGTGCGTGTGTGTGTGTGTGTGCGTGCATGCGTGCGCGCGCGTGTGTGTGTGTGTGTGTGTGTGTGTGTGTGTGTGTGTGTGTGTGTGTGTGTGTGTTTGTGTGTGTGTATTTGTGTGTGTGTGAGTGTGTGTGTGTGTGTGTGTGTGTGTGTGTGTGTGTGTGTGTGTGTGTGTGTGTGTGTGTGTGCGTACATGCGTGTGTGTGTGTGTGTGTGTGTGTGTGTGTGTGTGTGTGTGTGTGTGTGTGTGTTGTGTGTGTGATTAGTGAGTTTGCTGTTGTTGCTATGTTTCTCACAGAGTGAAAGCGTCATGACACCACTCACCAGAACATGAAAAAAAAAAAAAAAAAAAAAAAAAAAAAAAAAAAAGACTAGACGCGCTATGCTAAATGTCAATATTCACACTAATGTTCGCATCAGAATGTCCATCAATTATATAATCGACATATTAGCATGATGCGAGTGAGTCAATGGAGAAGGAGGAGGGAGGAGGGAAAAAAAATAAGAGGACGGAGGCCCCACCTAAAAAAAAAAAAAAAAAAAAAAAAAAAAAAAAAGAAGCTGAAAGGAGGCTTGAGGGGAAAACAACCTTTAAATTCCTTTAAAAATTTGTGTCGATTTTCGCCTGCAGTCACCTTACCTTGGAACTAAATGGAGCGATGTTGGCATTAGCGGTGCCAGTCGTCCTGATAAATAGAGCGTTGTTGGCATTAGCGGTGCCAGTCGTCCTGATAAATGGAGCGTTGTTGGCATTAGCGGTGCCAGTCGTCCTGATAAATAGAGCGTTGTTGGCATTAGCGGTGCCAGTCGTCCCGATAACCATGATCTTGCTTCTTTTTATTTTTCTTCAAACAAAAAAGCCTGTAATAATCTAGTTTACGATATCATGCACTGTGTGTGTGTGTGTGTGTGTGTGTGTGTGTGTGCGTGCGTGCGTGTATCTGTGCGCGTGTGTGTGTGTGCAATGCAAAAAGATTAGATCGAAGGCCATACGACATCACTGTCAAGCTACGTAGTATGACGTCAAAATGTGCAAGGCGTCATCGTTTTTGAACGTAGCGTCTTCCAAAAGCTTCAAACAGCAGCGGAGCCGGCGCTCTTCCATTCAGTCGTACTATATCGTCTTACTGTCAGGCTTGAAACCTCCAACTCGCCACCATGGCTGATCTAGCCACTCTGTGGGGCAAGCTGGAACAGGCCAAGGACAGCAAGTCGCTGCTGAAGAGAAACCTGACGGCCAAGGAATACAGTCAGCTGAAGGACAAGAAGACCAAATTCGGTGGCACCCTTGCTGACTGCATCCGATCAGGATGCGAAAATCCCGACAGCGGTGTGGGTATCTACGCGTGTGACCCTGACGCCTACACGGTGTTTGCACCCGTGCTGGACAAGGTGATCAAGGAGTACCACAAGGTAGACTCACTCAACCACCCTGAACCCGACTTTGGGGAGGCCAAGGTCAAGTTTGGGGACCTGGATCCCAGTGGTAAGATGATTGTGTCCACCCGAGTGCGCGTCGGCCGTTCCCACGACAGCTATGGCTTCCCTCCTGTGCTCACCAAAGAAGATCGCATTGCAATGGAAAAGAAGACGGTGGAAGCCCTCAAAAGTTTGGAGGGTGATCTGAACGGCACGTACTATCCCCTCGTCGGTATGTCCCCGGATGTCCAGAAACAACTGACTGAGGACCACTTCCTCTTCAATGACAGTGACAGGTTCCTGAAGGCAGCAGGAGGGTATGATGACTGGCCCATCGGCCGTGGCATCTTCCACACACCAGACAAGAAGTTCCTGGTCTGGGTCAACGAGGAGGACCACTTGCGCCTCATCTCTATGCAGATGGGAGGCGACCTCAAGGAGGTCTACCTGCGTCTTGTCAAGGCCATCCACGCTTTGGAGAAGAAGTGTCTTTCGCCAAGCGGAAGGGGCTGGGCTACCTGACCTTCTGCCCCTCCAACCTGGGCACCACGCTGCGTGCCTCAGTGCACATCAAGATTCCCAAATTGGCCGCCACCCCCGATTTCAAGGATTTCTGTGACAAGCTCCACATCCAGGCTAGAGGCATCCATGGTGAACACACCGAGAGCGTGGGTGGCGTGTACGACATCTCCAACAAGAGGCGTCTGGGGCTGACCGAGTTCCAGGCCATTGAGGAGATGAGGCATGGCGTGGAAGAAGTCATCAAAAAGGAGAAGGCACTCTCCGGCCATTAACCCCCCCGTGTGTCCTCCCTCTGAGTCGGCCTTCCAGGCAGCCATGTTGTACATAGTGTGTGTTTGTTTTCTGAGGCAAACGTCTTGCTCCAAGCCTGAGGACCATCGCTACTGGACACAAAGTTTATAACATGAACAGCACATCAAGATCCTGGCAGATACCGCAAGCCGCTCAAGTGTAAAATAATTTTACTTATTTATTTACTTTCACGTAGACTTCAGATCTTTAAAGAGGGTTATTTCAGCCATTTCAGTATTTGTATACCTTAACGAATGTGTTTGTCATCAAAGCAAGTTTTAAAGCCCCTTCTCTAAAGAAGTGATAAAAGCAGACCTGAGCTATCAGTCTACCACCATTGGACCATTGTTTGGGATATTCAAGTGACAATTTGCCTGTGTGAATCTTATCACCATTAAAACAAAGAAGAAGAAGAAAAGAAAATATCGACTCGGTATTTCAAGAAACGAGGACTACAAGAGAACCCTTGGCTGTAGGTTTTGAATCAAGACCCCTGTAGACCAGTCAGTCCCTCGGCTTGTGTAGATCTGTGGCAGCCAGACTCAGGCCCCTTATAGACCAGTCAGTCCCTCGGCTTGTGTAGATCTGTGGCAGCCAGACTCAGGCCCCTTATAGACCAGTCAGACCCTCGGCTTGTGTAGATCTGTGGCAGCCAGACTCAGGCCCTTATAGACCAGTCAGTCCCTCGGCTTGTGTAGATCTGTGGCAGCCAATCTCAGATAACGGACTTGGCAACAAGCAGCTGCTGAACTGTTCTGTGGTGTGTCTGTCAGGAGGCAAGCCGTCTTCACATGGTCCAGTGGAAGAGGCTCAGTCAGTTGATGAGCGTGGCTGTGAGTCCCAGGCCCCAGGGCCGCTGTGTTTGTGTAGGTGTAGTGTCCGGCCACCCACTAGTTGCCTCCCATTTATTCCACTGACTGCCTGGGATAAACTGATCAGTGGCTGTCCTTCCGTTGTCACTGTTGTGAGGAGGTCGCACGCAGCGTGATGAACACTGGCAGTTTTTTATCAGTGTCATTTCAAATCCCTGTTGTGAAATCTTCCCCTGCTAAAGTACAGAACACACACACACACACACACACACACACACACACACACACACACACGGGGGAGGGGGGGGGGGGGGGGGGAGGGGAGGGGTCGGTGCACAAGGCAAACTTGTTTGTACATTTAATTGTATTATAAACCACCACTTATCGATTTCTGTGACACGTGCATGCGGGAGCACGCGAGCCCGCTTTCTCACATGCACGCATGTACGCTCATTTCCGTACCGCCTCCCAACACCAGGCCACGCACAGACACACCAGGCTGTCATGCATGCATACCCACCCACGCACGCACTTGAGTGCACTTCTGCATGGTAGCGTGCATGTGTACACACACTAACAGATCATGCGGATAATGTGTATTGCACTCGTGCATGCAAGCATTCGAAAAACACTGGGTGACGTTGCTCAAATTCCATCAGTGGCAGTTTACAATGCGATTAACAAGCATGGAACACGTCTGTTGTGCTTCTGTGTGTTATTCTGATCAGTCTTCTGCGTATATGTATGTATGTTTGTACGTATGTATCTATGTATTGATCTATCCATTTCTCTATCTATCTATCTATCTATCTACCTACCCGTGTCTGTCTGTCTGTCCATCCATCTATCTATCTATGTATGTCTCTCTCTCTCTCTCTCTCTCTTCTCTCTCTCTCTCTCTCTCTCTCTCTCTCTCTCTCTTCTCTGTGTGTGTGTGTGTGTGTGTGTGTGTGTGTGTGTGTGTGTGTGTGTGTGTGAAAGAGCGAGAAAATGAGAGAGAGAGAGAGAGAGAGAGAGAGATTTATGACTTTTTTGACATATTTCCTTTGAGGTTACAAATGAGAAACATTAAATGTGACGAAAAGAGAAGTAGTAACTAAAGCATAACTCGGTCAAACACAAGTCACCGACAGAATGATCATGTTTTCGCATAGTCCGTCTGTAACGATCTACCTGGCTGAGTCCGGCTATCTTCTGTTGTTACATCAAGAGGACTAACTCCTGTTGTTACATCAAGGGGACTCGGTTTACCTTGCTACATCCTGTAGTCACATCAAGGGAACTCGAACTCTTTGTCCCAACGAAAACAACATAGTAAGATGAAATAAAAACAACAACAATGTCCTTGTGTAATATATATATATATATATATATATATATATATATATATATATATATATATATATATATATATACATATATATATATATATATATATATATATATATATATTGATCACTCTCTTTCTTAGCTAGAACTCACTCAAGAATGGCAGAATGTAGACCATTGACATTACAGCACGCGCTACCACCATCTTCTAGCAATAGGGAGCGCCCCTCAAACCTCACTGATTTCCATCACTCTTCCACCCCCCGCCCCTCCCTCTCCCCCACTCCCACCGCACTTCACCCACTCCCTGACATCTATGATCCCAGTTCCTATCATCCAATCACACGTTTGCTGCAGCTAAGCGCAGTTCCCTCTCCCCCCCCCCCCCCTCCCCCCTCTCCCTTCACCCCCTCCTCTTTCCTTCGTACAAACACAATCCAGACAGTTTAAACAGCCCGTCTCCCATTCTCTGTGACTCATCTGTTTCGTCGTCAGGGGAGGTAAATGTGACGTGGAGCCCAGGAGATGCAGAATATAAACACTGTGGTCACGGGTCGGTGGGAGGTAGACAGGTGAAGGTGGCTACACCTGTCGGTCGTGTGTCTGATGATGCTGATCATCAGTGAGCTGACAGACGTCATTAGTGTAATCCACGTAGCGGTAAACTCGTAAACGTGTTTCATATCCTAACAGAACTTTTAAGCGGGAGATCACACACACACACACACACACACACACACACACACACACACACACACACACACACATACGCACGCACTCACGCACGTACACACGCAGGTACGCACACACACACACACACACACACACACACACACACACACACACACACACACACACACATATATATATATATATATATATTATATATATACACACACAACACACAAGTGTGTGTGTGTGTGTGTGTGTGTGTGTGTGTGTGTGTGTGTGTGTGTGTGTGTGTGTGTTCATACGTCTCTCTCTCTCTCTCCTCCTCTCTCTCTCCTCTCCTCTCCTTCTCTCCTCTCTCTCTCTCTCTCTCTCTCTCTCTCTCTGTCTGTTGATAGATAGATAGACAGATAAAGATAGATAGATAGGCAGGTAAGTAAATCTATAGATAGGCAGGCATACATATTGCTAAAGAGACGGACAGAGGCAAGTATGGACAGACAGACATACGACGACAGGCAGACAGACAGATAAAAAAAAGACATACAAATGGATCTACGGACAGACAGACAGATCCATTTTCCACATACCATGGTGGTAGCTATCACCCGGAGCTGTCTCTGCAAGTTCTGCAACAGATCGCTCTCCAGAAAGCAATCCTTGTTATTCACAGCAAGGTGCCGGAGTCAACAACCACAGTTACGCGATATGCCTGAAGTGATCACGTGACATCTGCAGCACTGTCTCTAAGAGCCCTCAGGCTGTTCTTAAGCCCTGAATGTATAGAGCATTACCTGGGAGATAGAGGGGCCTACGATCTCTGTTCGTGCTGTCAACCAACACTGTCACAATGTTCGGCATTGCACGTGACTACCGCCACATTTTTTCTCAGACAACTCGTGCGCACTGTACCAGGTCTACTGTAAATAAAGAAATTGCCTTCTGTTCCAACACACACACACACACACACACACACACACACACACACACACACACACACACACACAGAGAGAGAGAGAGAGAGAGAGAGAGAGAGAGAGAGAGAGAGCAAACGATTCCTGTCGATTTGGACTCATTTTTTGTTCGTTATGCATCATCGTCGTTATTCTTGTGGTTTGTGTTGTTACACTTCGTTTAGTCGTACCTTTTAAAGCGTTGCTATCGCTTCAGCTGATCCATCACTTGATCGAACCCTGACGAGGATTTGGAATGAAAAGGATTCTCTGCCCATGCCACGGCTTGGGAACAGCAGAAGAGGCGTTTGATTTTAGCCTGCAGATTATAAATCTGATGTCTGGAAACTAATTCCTGTTTTGACGTGAGCGCTTTACCGTAAATCGCAACAATCGATTTGGGGCTGCTGGTTATGTCTTCAGACAAAGCGGGCAAGGCTTTAGCTCCTTTCACGGTTATTGAGACCGAAACATCTTGTGCTGGTGGTCATCTGACGCGTGCTGTTTTTTGTTTGTTTGTTTGTTTTTTTTTCTATGCGTGTTATTTGTAACGTCTGGAGGGGGGAGGGGGGGGGGGGAGGGGGGGGGAGGTATGGGGGATTATATATTCTGCATTTTTCTCACCACAATGAAAGCGCGGTGAGATGGGCAGCTAAACTTGACGCTTTTGTTCATGTCATGGGGAAGTCGTGCAGTCAACTCGCAGTCTATTGACTTTTGTTTGTTGGAACAGCTGTTTCACAACCAATATGAATATCAAAGGTCACACACACACACACACACACACACACACACACACACACACACACACACACAGGCACAGAAGAGAAGGAGACAGAGAAGAAGAAAAGGGAAAAAGAGGAGGAGGAGGAAGAAGAAGAAGAAGTTTAAGCAGAAAAAAAAGGAAGAAGGAAAAGACCTCGCTGTAAAGAAGTGTAGAGAGACTGGCAATTGAACTGGTGCCGACCTTTGGCAGTGAAGGACAGGCGGCCATTAGGTTCACGGCATGTGTACGGGCTCTACATCCTTTAGCATCCGCCATGCAATTCATTTTCTTCTTCGCCGTGCGAGGCCAGATTCAACGCATTCATTATTTGGTTGGTACGGAAATGGGGCAGGTACACAGGAAGTGGGAGAGGGTGAAGGGCGGGGTGGTGGTGGTGTTCTTCTACACTGGAAGAGATTCATCTCCGGACCAGAAAGAAACGTCAAAGTGATTCAACAGGGCAATAGGAAGATGCCGCTCACAAGGTTTGAAGGTCCAGGCACTACGTTAGAAATACTGGTTTCTCTTTCACTTCCCTAGCTCCCAAGAATCAGATGTAACTGCGTACAAATGACGATGGAGTTCAATCTGTGACGACCGTTTTAACACCTAATAAAACTGAAAATTTGCACCACTTTATAAAATAATGATATGCCCAAGGGCCCATCATCACGTCATACATGAAATGACTTATGAAAGCTGATTTTTGTCCGTGCATGAGTAAGCATGCATCTAATTTAAAAAAAAAAAAAAAAAAAAAAAAAAAACAACGCCAGTCGTTCCTCTTTTAACACATACTGACAAAAAAGGCGTCATCAGTGACGCAAATTTTCATATTTACCATTAAAGTAATTAGCTGAACCTTTCCATCCAAAAAAGAACCGACGAAGGAGCAATTCGGTTCTATGTCTTTACTGGATGGAAACTGGAGATGGAACCATTGGACAGTTCACGTGGATTAGGGATCAGGTATGGAGCTCACGTGTGTGGTATCCCACTGCCTGTGGACCATTTGAGCGATGTACAGCTGGGACCACTGACACACGCATGTTCCCTCTCTCTCTCTCTCTCTCTCTCTCTCTCTCTCTCTCTGTCATAACTAATAGGACGATCATTGCGTATGTGTTTCCTTTAAGGCAATTCTTTCATTCTCGTTCATGCCTCAGGGTTTGGTTTGGTTTTGTTTTGTTTTGTTTTGTTTTTTTTTTCCTTCTTTAAATTCAGCTGTGCATTTATTTGATGGAGAGAAACACATCACCTACATTTTGCCGTGTACTTTTGAAGACTTGTAATATTTTTCAAGTGTCGTAAGTTTTAGTCGCTGGTCATGCTTCGCCGGTTGGTAGTCACGATCAATCCCTGACCAAGAGCAGGCTCAGATGAAGAAAAGCATGGGTTTGTTCATCGTTTATCCATAGGAGTAAAGATCGTCATCATCATCATCATCATCATCATCATCATCATCATCATCATCATTATCATAACCCCCCCCCCCCCCCTCTCTCTCTCTTCTCTCTCTGTCTGTCTGTCTGTCTGTCTGTCTGTCTGTCTCTCTCTCTCTCTCTCTCTCTCTCTCTCTCTCTCTCTCTCTCTCTCTCTCTCTCTCTCTCTCCACGAGCGCACGCGCTCTTACACACACACACACACACACACACACACACACACACACACACACACACACACACACACACACACACACACACACACGCACGCACATGCACATGGTGTAGTCTCTCACCTGGCGACGAAAAGAGGAACCTCTCCTATTCTCCCCCCACCCCCAGTTCCTTCTCTGCTGCTCATACAGGCCGTGCAAACCCCTCTTTGTTCACTTGTCTCAATCTGGAAGTCCTCTTTGAAAAAAAAAAATCAGCTGGGTCGCATATTACAAACACCGGATAACACGATCGTCTGATGTGACCATGCTTCTGTGTAATAGAGGTTTATGGCCGCTGCTTACTGGCGTGATTCAAGGAGGAATACAGCCTGACTGCCGTAAACCAGATGAACAGACACAAACTTGCCAGTTAAAGGGTTTTCATGAGACCAAGCTTAAAAGAAGACACGTCAGTCAGTGTAAAATAGGAGTAATTTAACTTACTGACTCTATCTCATTAGACCCAAAAAGCGTGAGCTAAATATTTTTCAGAGAGAGAGAGAGAGAGAGAGAGAGAGAGAGAGAGAGAGAGTTTCAAATTTAAGCGAAATGCCAGCCCCTCTCCTTTGGAGAGACAGGTTTAAAGACTATGTGATTGGATCCCTTCTTTGATAGGCCAACAAGCAATCAGTAAATTTATTAAACTCACATGTGCCCTTTGTCGGTGAGTCTGTCTCTTTGTCTGTCTCTCACTCTGTCTGTCTCTGCCTGTCTGTCAGTTCCTGTGTCTGTCTGTCTGTCTGTCTGTCTGTCTGACTGTGCGTCTGTTTGTTCGTCTGTCTGCCCGTCCGTCCATCCGTCCGTGCGTCCGTCCATCTGACTGTCTGCCTATCTGTCTGTCTGTCTATCTCTCTCTCACTAACAAAAGTGTCTGTCTGTCTGTTTGTATGTATGTCTGTGTGTGCGTGCGTGTGGGGTGTCTGTCTGTCTGTCTGTCTGGGCTGGCTGGCTGGCTGGCTGGCTGGCTCTCTCTCTCTCTCTCTCTCTCTCTCTCTCTCTCTCTCTCTCTCTTCCGTCCTCTCTCTCTCTCTCTCTCTCTCTGTGGCGGATATTGCAGACAATAAAGATAGTAAAGTGTCCGAGTTGTCTCCTTTTTCAAATCCTACTTTCTCCCTTGAACTTTTCCAGCATGTCTTTATAAAGTAGATACATTATCTACACACACACACACACACACACACACACACACACACACACACACACACACACACACGCACAGATAGATAGATAGATAGATAGATAGATAGATAGATAGATATAGATAGATAGATAGATAGACAGATAGATAGATGTTGTAGTGGGGGTTCATAAACATTTGAATGTTTGGGAAGGTCTGTTTATAATTGGTGATTAGGACACATCTGAAGATATTGGTAATAGCTGTGAGGAATGTCTGTTAAGAGAGACATATAAAGACATTGGGAATAAGTGTTAAGTATAACAGTTAAAGTGTTAAGTATAATAGTTAAAGTGTCAAGTGTAACAGTTAAAGTGTTAAATGTAACAGTGAAAGATACATGGGAGGATAAATGGTCCGAAGTCCAGAATGTTGGGGAGACATGTGAACATATTAGGGATGCCTGTTAGGAATGGCTGTTGGGAATAGCTGTAGAAGCATGTGAACATATTGTGAACGGCTGTTGGGAATGACTGTTGAAGCTTATGAAGATATTATTGCTGGCTGTTAGGAATGGCTGTTGAAACATGCGAAGATATCAGGAATGGCTGTTGAGACATGTGAAGATATTGGGAATGGCTGTTGAGACATGTGAAGATATCAGGAATGGCTGTTGAGACATGTGAAGATATCAGATATCAGGAAGAATATTGGGAATGTTGAGACATGTGAAGATATTGGGAATGGCTGTTGAGACATGTGAAGATATTGGGAATGGCTGTTGAGACATGTGAAGATATTGGGGAATGGCTGTTGAGACATGTGAAGATATTGGGAATGGCTGTTGAGACATGTGAAGATATTGGGAATGGCTGTTGAGACATGTGAAGATATTGGGAATGGCTGTTGAGACATGTGAAGATATCAGGAATGGCTGTTGAGACATGTGAAGATAACAGGAATGGCTGTTTGAGACATGCGAAGATATTGGGAATAGCTGTTGAGACATGTGAAGATACTGGGAACGGTTGAGGAGGTATATGACCCGACGAGCACAGGTTTTTGAACAAAAGTTGATTGGTACTTTCCCTGAGAGAGTAACAGTTGATTGGTACTTTTCCTGAGAGAGTAACAGTTGATTGGTACTTTCCCTGAGGGGGTAAAGTTGATTGGTACTTTCCCTGAGGGGGTAACAGTTGATTGGTACTTTCCCTGAGGGGGTAACAGTTGACTGGTACTTTCCCTGAGTGGGTAACAGTTGATTGGTACTTTCCCTGAGGGGTAACAGTTGACTGGTAATTTCCCTGAGAAGGTAACAGCTGATTGGTACTTTAACTGAGAGGGAAACAGTTGATGATATTTTCACTGAGAGGAAACAGTTGATTGGTACCTTGGTACAGTTCCCTTGATTGGTACTTTCCCTGAGGGGGTAACAGTTGATTGGTACTTTCCCTGAGGGGGTACAGTTGATTGGTACTTTCCCTGAGGGGGCACACAGTTGATGGTACTTTCCCTGAAAGGGTAACAGTTGATTGGTACTTCCAGTGAGGGTAAACAGCTGATCGATACTTTATTCTGAGGGGAAACAATTGTTTGATACTTTCATTGGGTGGGAAACAGTTATTTTGTAGTTCGGTTATAGAAACAACAACGTG
>JADBJO010005263.1:164678-167816 GCA_016801955.1 Conus betulinus
TCTGTCTCCTGTGGTTCTGACAACTATTGATGGAGGCGAGACGTGGTGGCTTGAGAACTATTGATGGAGGCGATACGTGGAGGCTTTGAGAACTATTGATGGAGGCTTTGACAACTATTGATGGAGGCTTTGACAACTATTGATGGAGGCGAGACGTGGTGGCTTTGAGAACTATTGATGGAGGCGAGACGTGGTGGCTTTGAGAACTATTGATGGAGGCGATACGTGGAGGCTTTGAGAACTATTGATGGAGGCTTTGACAACTATTGATGGAGGCTTTGACAACTATTGATGGAGGCGAGACGTGGTGGCTTTGAGAACTATTGATGGAGGCGATACGTGGAGGCTTTGAGAACTATTGATGGAGGCTTTGACAACTATTGATGGAGGCTTTCAGAACTATTGATGGAGGCGATACGTGGAGGCTTTGAGAACTATTGATGGAGGCTTTGACAACTATTGATGGAGGCTTTGACAGCTATTGATGGAGGCGAGACGTGGTGGCTTTGAGACCTGTTGATGGAGGAGTTACGTGGAGGCATTGAAAAACTATTGATGGAGGCGAGACGTGGTGGCATTGAGAACTATTGATGGAGGCGAGACGTGGTGGGTTTGAGAACTATTGATGGAGGAGTTACGTGGAGGCATTGGCAACTATTGATGGAGGCGAGACGTGGTGGCTTTGAGAACTATTGATGGAGGCGATACGTGGAGGCTTTGAGAACTATTGATGGAGGCTTTGACAACTATTGATGGAGGCGAGACGTGGAGGCTTTGAGAACTATTGATGGAGGCGAGACGTGGAGGCTTTGAGAACTATTGATGGAGGCGAGACGTGGAGGCTTTGAGAACTATTGATGGAGACGAGACGTGGTGGTTTTGAGAACTATTGATGGAGGCGAGACGTGGTGGTTTTGAGAACTATTGATGGAGGCGAGACGTGGAGGCTTTGAGAACTATTGAAGGAGGCGAGACGTGGTGGCTTTGAGAACTAGTGATGGAGGCGAGACGTGGTGGCTTTGAGAATTATTGATGGAGACGAGACGTGGTGGTTTTGAGAACTATTGATGGAGGCGAGACGTGGAGGCTTTGAGAACTATTGATGGAGGCGAGACGTGGTTGCAGTGAGAACTATTGATGGAGGCGAGACGTCGTTGCAGTGAGAACTATTGATGGAGGCGAGACGTGGTTGCAGTGAGAACTATTGATGGAGGCGAGACATGGTTGCAGTGAGAACTATTGATGGAGGCGAGACGTGGTGGCTTTGAGAACTATTGACGGAGGAGTTACGTGGTGGCTTTGAGAACTATTGACGGAGGAGTTACGTGGTGGCTTTGAGAACTATTGACGGAGGAGTTACGTGGTGGCTTTGAGAACTATTGACGGAGGAGCTACGTGGTGGCTTTGAGAAACTATTGATGGAGGAGCTACGTGGTGGCTTTGAGAACTATTGACGGAGGAGTTACGTGGTGGCTTTGAGAACTATTGATAGAGGAGTTACGTGGAGGCATTGAGAACTATTGATGAAGGCGATACGTGGTGGTTTTGAGAACTATTGATAAAGATCTTTCTGAACACTCTGGAAACCATTGTGAGGAAGTCTCACTCACACAGACACACAGAATCACACAGACACACACAGACACACAGACACACATAGGCACAGACACACACACACACACATACACACACACACACACACACACACACACACACACACACACACACACACACACAACACACAACACACACGCACGCGCGCACGCACGCACGCATGCACGCACACACAGACACAGAGACACAGAGACACAGACACACACACACACCACACACACACACACACACACACACACACACACACACACACACACACACACATATATATATATATATATATATATATATATATATATATTAATAAGTAGTTTTAAAAGTCCATATTTGTGGACAGGAGAGAGAGAGAGAGAGAGAGAGAGAGAGAGAGAGAGAGAGAGAGAGAGAGAGAGAGAGAGAGAGAGAGAGAGATACTGGGAACGGATGCAAAGCACGACTATTAAGGAGACACATACAGACATTAGGAACAAGTGTTAAAAATAACAGTTAAGTGTGTGAACATAACGGTTTAAAGATACACGGGAGGATATATGGTCAGATGACCAGAATGATGACCAGACATATGAAGATATTGAGATTGGCTGTTAGGAATGACTGCTGAGGTCGTGCATATATTAGGAATGGCTGTTAGGAATGGCTGTTGAGACATGTGAAGATACTGGGAATAGCTTTTGAAACATGTGAAGATATTGGGAATGGCTGTTGAGACATGCGAAGATATTGGGAACAGCTGTTGAAACATGTGAAGATATTGAGAATGGCTGTTGAGACTTCTTCTTCTTCTTCTTCTTTCTTCTTCTTTCTTCTTTCTTCTTCTTCTTCTTCTTCTTCTTCTTCTTTCTTTTCTTCTTCTTCTTCTTCTTCTTCTTCTTCTCTTCTTCTTCGCATTCATTTGAGACAGACAGACAGATTTGTCAGCGAGAGAGAGAGAGAGAGAGAGAGAGAGAGAGAGAGAGAGAAGGGGGAGAGAGAGAGAGAGAGAGGGGGAGAGGGGGAGAGAGAGAGAGAGAAGGGGAGAGAGAGAGAGAGAGAGAGAGAGAGAGAGCGAGAGAGAGAGAGAAGAGAGAGAGAGAGATGGGGGGGGGGGTGAAGCCGACCATAAATAAAGATTGGAAAATCACTAATCATCCTTTTAATGACAGATATAACACGTCATCCAGTGCATTTCCCTCAGATGGGCAGACTGTTGATCCGGTGATCATTAAGTGTAATCTGTGTGAAATGAAATTTGACAATGAATTATGTGATATCAGATTGCCTGTCCTCAGAAGTAACCTGTGTGAGCGTCATTCCCATGAATAGAGACGTCATTTCAGATGAATCTGTTTCATTTACCTGCTGCCATTGCAATCGCTTAATCTTGATCGTTACTTTGGAGTAGAAATAAATTCCGTTTTCAGCTTCTTGCTTTTTGGGTCAATGAAAAGGCAGAGCTGTGATGTTGTATCCAGAGAAACTGACGGCCTTTCTTAAGGCAATGAGGCTTTGATGAGCTGTGTTTGTATCCAGAGAAACTGACGGCCT
>JADBJO010005264.1:0-27500 GCA_016801955.1 Conus betulinus
CTTGTTAAAAAAAATCTCCCCACAAAACGACGAGAGAAAAAAAAAACTTGTTGAGCTGTTAGTTTGATTTAGAGAAATGAACGAAATTCAATCAGGATGCAAGCTCAGGCTTTGAAGGAGAAGCCGGACAGCGGAAGTCTTTCCTTTCCTGTTCTTCTTCTTCGCTGGTTTGTTAACTTGTTTGGTTTCTTCTCTCACTCTCTGTCTTTGTCTTGTTCCTTTTCCTGGTATCTCTTGCTTTTCTTTCTTTCTTTCCTCTTTCTGTGTTGGTACACATTTTTTTTTCTTGCTTTCTTTTATTCTGTTTTACTTTGCTCTCTCTCAGAATGTTTGTTGTTGCTCTTTTTCTCTATTTTTCTGCTTTTCTTTTTTTTTTTTTTCTTCATGTCCTTTTTTATCTGTTTTTTTTCTTCATTTATATTATTCTGTAACAATGCTGTCTTTCCATTTGTTCTTTCCTCTACGTTGCGTATTTTGCCCTGCACTCCCCCTCACTCCCTTCTTCCCTTCCCCCTCCACCCTTTCTCGCCTTCTTCGTTTTAATTCCAAGAGGTGTATGTGGACGAAAAGACACGCATCATGCAGAAAGAAAGAGGAGAATGACAATGAGAATGCGTGCGCGCGCGCGCGCGCGCGTGTGTGTGGTGTGTGTGTGTGTGTGTGCGTGCGTGCGTGCGTGTGTGTGTGTGTGTGTGTGTGTGTGCGTGCGTGCGTGTGTGTGTGTGTGTGTGTGTGTGTGTGTGTGTGTGTGTGTGAGAGAGTACGTCTTTGTGTGTGAGAGAGACAGAGGGGGGGGGGGGGGGGGGGGGGGGAGTGAGAGACAGACAGACAGACGGACAGACAGACTAGAAGTGGAAAGGAAGACACACACACACACACACACCACACACACACACACACACACACACTCACTCACTCACTCACACACATACACACACACACACACACAAACGCGCGCGCGCGCGCGCGCGCGCAGCACACACACACACACACACACACACACACACACACACACACACACACACACACACACACAAGGAGAGAGTGAGGAACAGAAGACAGAAAGCCAGAGGCACAGAGAGAGAGAGAGAGAGAGAGAGGGGGAGGGGGGAGAGGGAAATGGAGACAGAGAGACACATAGACTTTGTACGATTGAAGTAAGGTAGGACATAAATAGTCCCTGGAACAATGTCCATTGTGTCCCACGTCCTCCGTCCTTTTCTCATCCACCCCCCAACACTAGGCTCCCTCCCTCTTCCACTCCCTTATTCTCCCCCTGCCTCCCTCCCCCCTCCCTTCACCGTCCCCTCCCCCTCCTTTCCCCTGGGGATGGACAGGAGGGTGTGGGGAGCGGGGGGGGGGGGTGGGGTGCATGGGGCTATCGATTGGCCTTCCTGCCAGTGTTTGCACTCATCTCTCTGCTGTCCAGCGGCTCCATTCAGGAGAACGGTGCTGCCCGCGCAAACTCTATTAGCGCCCTGCAAAATAGCCCTTCCTCTTGTCCCCCGCCCCCCCGGCCATGCGCATTGAGACCGGAAGGGCGGCCATGTTTGCTCTGTCGTTCCCCATTGAGGCGCTCCTCCCGCGGGATGGGGGGTGGGGTGGGTGGGGGATGGGGGGGGGGGGGGGGGGGGGAGGGTCCGAGCAGTTGGGTCGTGGAGGATAGTGAGGAGGGGCAGGAACACACATTTTTTTTTTCTTTATGAGAGGGGAGGGGAGGGGGAGGGGGTGGAAGGGCGGGAAGGGCGGGGAGAAAGGTGGGAGGGAGGGGAAAGTTGGAAGTCAGCTGAAGAACAAAGTGTAATATTCAAATGGCATCATGATTACGTGTATTTATATGTGTTTTTTTTTAAGACTATGAAAGGCAGATGCGAAAGATGGGGAAGAGGGGGGGGGGGGAGGAGTGGGGGACAGACAGGCAGACAGACAGAGAGAAGGAAAGAAAAAAAAGAAGACAGGGGCCTGGGTGGTAGGGAATGTGTGTGTGTGTGTGTGTGTGTGTGTGTGTGTGTGTGTGTGTGTGTGTGTGTGTGAGAGAGAGAGAGAGAAAGAGAGAGAGAGAAACAGACAGACTGACTGAGACAGACAGCCAGATAGATAACGAAAGGTGTGGAGAGAGAGAGAGAGAGAGAGAGAGGGGAGAGAGAAGATTCTTTACTGACGGACAGTGACAGTACAGGACGTCCTCAGGGGGAAAAAGGAAGGAAAAGGGTGAGGGAATATTTTCAAAACAGAATAACTCGTTTCCCCGACAAAAGACGACAAAAGAAACAGCACAAGAGTGGCACACACAACAACACATCAGCTCTGAGAGAAAGCCACGACCACACAGAACTTGACAAAGATGAAGCGTTGAGGGAGAAAAAACAAGTTTTTATAAGCAAAAATTAGGTTTCTAGTAGGAGCAACAAAACGACGACAACAACAACAACACTAACAACAACAATAACAACTCTCTCTCTCTCTCTCTCTCTCTCTCTCTCTCTCTCTCTCTCTCTCTCTCTCTCTCTCTCTCTCACGCACTCTCACGCACACATCCTCACATGCTTAGTTGCACAGAGAGAGGGAGAGGGAGAGAGAGAGATAATCGCGAGAAATGTAAGGACGCAGCTTTACAATAATACGTGGCTTGTCAAATCTTAATAAACAGAAAAAAAAAGGAAAGAGACAGCGAGAGATTTCTGAAACACAATGGATTTATCTTGATTAGAGTGAATTGTTTCTCCCACAAATGAAAAGGAAGTTGGGATGGAGTTAAAACAAAATGGAAAGGATACACCTGGCAATGAAACAGGACTTGACGAAGTTTGGAAGCTTGTTTTGAAATAAAAAGAAGAAAGGATTCAGAGACGATTGCATGCGCTCGCACGCGTGCACGCAGGTATACACGCACGTATACACACACATACATACACACACATACACGCACGCGCGCGCTGCGCACACACACACACACACCACACACACACACACACACACACACACACACACACACACACACACACACACATACACACACACTCATTCACTCTTTCACTCACTCACTCACTCACTCACTCATCACTCACAAACAGACACACACACACACGGAGAGAGAGAGGGGGGGGTGGGAGGCAGGAGTGGTGAGGGTGGGTAAGAAAGATAAAAGAAAAGAAAAGGAATGACAGGAAGAAAAGAACGAACCACGCTAGTTCTTCAGGGAGAGTCACATTTCTTTCGGATTCACTCAACAGGGCCTGTACATATATCATGTCAGCCCTCTACCACCACCACCACACACCCCAACCCCATCCCTCTTCACTCTCAGCTCCCCCCCCCCCCCATCCGCCCTCCCGTCTCTACCCTCCTTGTCCAGCAATGTTTCCCAGCTGAGAAACAAAATAGGGATGGGGATTTAAACATCATCGACATGAAAGAACCATTCTTTTTGCTGGGCATCTAAAACTGTTTCATTTTTTTTTTCTTTTGCAACAACATCGTCAGATGAATGTCAGCATGAAAGAAGCGTTTCTTCATCACTCAGAGCGGAAAACTGTTTGGGTTTCCTTTTAGCGTTTTCATCAAAAGCACTGTGGCAAATCAAAATGTGTTTCTGGTGGTCGGTCAGACAAAAAAAACTGGGTTTTGTTTGTTTGCTTTTTGTATATTTGCTTTTCTGTGGTTTTTGTTGACAGAAAACTTTCTTTAAACTATAGATATAAAATTCTCTGTTCCATCATGTATTTCAAAGAAGGCTTTATTTTTTTTTTTTTTTGGGGGGGGGGGGGAGAAGGGGAGGGTTGGGAGATAAGACGGGGGGGTGGGGGTGTCATCTCTCTTTTGGGCGACAACTCTTGTCTTTGGTACATATCTTGTGTTTCCAAATTGATTTATGGAGAGTGATATTTTCTTAAAATGGGTGTAGGAATGAGAAACCATCGTCAACAAACTGCTTTCAGCATCAGTCAAAAAGATCAGATTAGTTGAAATTCATGGATGTGCTAGTTTATGCATTTAATGTTCGATTACAAAACATGTAATAATTCTGTTTCATGTACATTTTGGTATAAACATTGGACACTCAGTAACGGACATGCGTAATAGCCTTTATTCACGCAATGCTAAGTTAGGCATATAACACTTAGACATTAACAGAAAAAAAAACTATGATATGATGTAGCGCCGATTGTAGTGATGTAGAGAGAGAGAGAGAGAGAGAGAGAGAGAGAGAGAGGAAAGAGAAAGAGAGAGAAATGAGGGGGGGGGGTATATAAAGCAGATTACAATAATTCCTATGTAATTCAAGTCTTTCACTACTCTGGATGTGGTCAGACCATTTCTGCTATCGACAATCAATTGACGAAAAAGGAGATATAAATTCATGATCGTTGACGAAAAGGAGAGCCAAAATTCATGAACATTTCCAACATCTTGATTAAGCCAAGTGAAGCCAAACCCATAATGAGAGAAAGAAAGAAAGAAAGAGAGAGAGAGAGAGAGAGAGAGAGAGAGAGAGAGAGAGAGAGAGAGAGTTTCACATGAACAGATCCTGCCGATAAGAGACAAATGTACAGAAAGACAGAATAAAGGCAAAGAGCTCCGCCGCGTCATTTTCTAAGCTGAAACAGATCCGTGTTAAACGAATTAGCGGCAGTCCCCTGCCACCGGAAGGAAGGCAGGCGGGCACACACTGTGGATCGATCACCGGAACGGGAAGCCAGGCACTGGCCAGCCGGGCACGTATGTCCAGCAAATATGATCACCCGCTTGGCGTTGTCACAATCAAACCGAATCATCGTCAGTAACTTACCCAGCCGGCTGTGTTGGAAGGGTCTGGGAGGTTTAGCTTCTTGGTTTCAAATGTAGAAATTGCCGATTGTTTGGGAAACTTCATCAAATACAGTGGCATATGGTGATACTGGAAGATGTCCTCTGTAGGGTTTTAGCTTCTTGGTTTTCAAATGTAGAAATTGCCGATTGTTTGGGAAATTTTCATCAAATACAATGGCATATATGGTGATACTGGAAGATGTCCTCTGTAGGGTTTTAGCTTCTTGGTTTCAAATGTAGAAATTGCCGATTGTTTGGGAAATTTCATCAAATACAGTGGCATATGGTGATACTGGAAGATGTCCTCTGTACATTCGATCTTTTTGGAAATGCATTAACTATTGGCTTAAACGTACCCAGGTATCCAGCAGCAGGTTATGTAAACAAGCATAATGTTATTGCATCAGTCTGAGTTAGGAAAGCACAACTGAATTGCTATTGTATTGCAGGCCTTGACAGTGAATGGGTTTGGTGTAATATGGCTCAGTCAGTGGGTTGGTGATAAAAGAACATACATGTTGGAATTTTAAAGACCATCTCATCTCAAGTTAGAAACAAAACTGCCATTCCAAGATGGAAGACAATATGAAATATTTCCTGGTTTTATTCGTTTAAAAGTATCTTACAGCCAGAAATAGTTCTGATTGTCGTTACTAATAAATGGCATGGGGATATGCTCGCCAGAGAGAGAGAGAGAGAGAGAGATAGATAGAGTAGAGTAGAGAGAGAGAGAGAGAGAGAGAGGGAGAGAGAGAGAAACGGTGCAAGAAAGAGATCAAGAGTGCGTATGTATGTGCTTGCACGCTCATGCCGTACGGGTGTGCGTGTGCATGAGAGACAGGGTAAGAATGACAGACAGACAGAGGTACGCCAACATTTTTGCTTTGTCTAAGGACAGAGAGAAGGGCTAGAGGAGAGGTGAAAGGTCAGGGAACACATCCAGTGACCTCAAACAGACCATGCACTTCACTAATTACTGAACTGGGCGTCCCATGTCGCCGGGAAGGAGAACCGACGCCATGACTGCTCGCAGCAACGTCTAACCACGCAGTTGACTGGCTGACACTTGTCACAACCAGCATGATTTCCCCATGTCTCCTACTGCTTCTCAGCGTTAAAAAAAAAAAACTCGAAGAAATCAATGCCACCGAAAGAAAATATCTTGCAAGCACCAGTATCTGCAGTAGTGTGTCTAACAGTTTAAAGATTTCATGAGGACGTTCAAGCTCTAGATGACATGGTTTTGTTCCTTGTCCCAATCACATATCTGTGACTGATCATTTGACATCAGTGAGCTGCTTTTAGAAAGAACTAGAATATTTTACATATTTTGCTATCTAAGACATGTTGGGAATCACGGGAGTCTTAGAATCTGCACGTGCCGGACTACAGAGTGTGTTACCATGGAAATACGATTTTACGGGGCATACTTGCTCTCTCTCTCTCTCTCTCTCTCTCTCTCTCTCTCTCTCTATATATATATATATATATATATATATATATATATATATATATATATATATACCGCGCACACACATACACACAATTGCAGAGAGACAGAAAACACAGAGTTCGCGACCATGTGTATCTGTGTGTGTGTGTGCGCACATGTGTGTGCGCCAGTGAGTGTACCCATGTGTGTGTGTGTGTGTGTGTGTGTGTGTGTGTGTGTGTGTGTGTGTGTGTGTGTGTGTCTGAGGGGGAGACAGAGAGAGAGAGAGAGAGAGAGATGGCATGTATGAGCGCCCAAGAGTATGCGTTTTCTGCATTTAGAATAAAAGAAAGCAAGCCACCAAATGGAAGCAGAGAGAAGAGGAAAAAGAGAAGAAACAAAAACCACCCTTCCACCGACATCGCTGATCCGATACAAAAATCGTGCGTCAAACACTAAGCGAGTTACCGGAAGTCTTCTGTCGCCGGAAGGAAAGCTGCGGCCATGATTGATCACAGGAACAGGAAGGCAAACAATCCCCTGATTGGCCTACAAGCCCTGCAGTCATGGTCCCCCTGCTCGTCCTTTGTCCAGTGGAACTGGTCCTTTACAGAGCAAAGCAAGCTGGCCAGTCTTGTTTGGTGTGGTACTGGTTGGTGTGACATATTTGGTGGGGTATTGGTTGGTGTGGCATGTTTGGTGTGGTTGGTTGGTGTGGTATTGGTTGGGTGTGGCATGCTTAGTGTGGCATGTTTGGTGTGATATTGATTGGTGTGCATGTTTGGTGTGGTGTTGGTTGGAGTGACATATTTGGTGTGGCATTGGTTGGTGTGGTATTGGTTTGGTGTGGCATGTTTGGTGTGGTGTTGGTTTGTTGGAGTGACATGTTTGGTGTGGTATTGGTCGGTCCTACCGCCAAACACGATGACATTTCTGCAGTGTTAACTATTCAAAAGAATGAGAGCGTGGGCTTGTTTAAAGTAGAGAAGGAGGGGGATTTGTTGGATGTAAAACTGTGAGTCCTTTTCTTGTGAGCTCTCTTTGAAAGAATATTCGAGTGTGTGTTCATTTTATGAGAAAGGAACCCAAAGCTCGTTTTATCAGACAGACAGTAGTAATACGCGCACATTGTGTGAAAGAAAAAAAAAACATGTAAGGCGTCGGCCAGGTTTTTTATTCCTTATTTTTTTCCTTACCAATTCGGTTATAACTTTAGCAGGGAACTCTCTCTCTCTCTCTCTCTCTCTCTCTCTCTCTCTCTCTCTCTCTCTCTCTCTCTCATATTTCCCCTTCTCCACCCCCAATCTTCCATTTTATTTCCCTATCTTCTATTTTTTACGCATGCTTCCCTACCATTTTCAAGACGTTGGCTGGTTTTATCTGATGCCAGCCCTGTCATTTTCGCCATCATTTTGACATGATCAAGGGCTACGGCAGTTTCTTAATGGTTCAATTATTATTAATTCAATCCCATGTTCCTCTCTCTGTCTCAGCTAACACATAAATTGACAGTGACGTGTCCCAAACTGTGATGCAGTTAATGGTCTTCAGTATCAAATGACCCCCCCCTCTACCCCCCCTCCCCCGATTCCCCACTTCCCCTCTTCCCTATTTCCCAAAATTGAGAGCAGTAGCAGAGGAATTTTGTATGATAACATCGTTGCCAAATGTTGTTGTGACAAGCAAAGCGAGTGAAGGATTCTTCATCAAATCTGTAGCGATTTCCAATCCCTGGATTGAATTCATAGATGAAAATGAGACTTGCTTTCGGATTCTTTCACACAGCAACGTATTTATGTGTCTGTATGTTTGACTGTGCATATGCATTCGTGTATATGTATGTATATATTCGTATGTATGTATGTGTATGTGTGTGTGCGTGTTTTGTATGACCGTGTGTGTGTGTGTGTGTGTGTGTGTGTGTGTGTGTGTGTGTGTGTGTGTGTGTGGACTTGCTTGTGGGTGCGTGCATCTGTATGTATGGGTGTGCGCGTATCTGTATGTGTCTGTGCTGTGTGTGTGGTGTGTGTGTGTGTGTGTGTGTGTGTGTGTGTGTGAGAGAGAGAGAGAGAGAGAGAGAGAGAGAGACAGACAGACAGACAGACCGACAGACATAGAGATGAACAAGTCATATAGGGTCTGGTTACACTAGAACACGCTCATGCACTAAACGAGTTAGGGGAAGTCCCCTGTGTACAGCAGGAAAACAAACGCTGTAATCGATCAGGGGGAAGCCAAACTCAATGGTCAACATGGCCCTCCATGTCCCGCTAATGTGATCAGCCGCGCCCCTTTGTGAAGGAAAAATACATTGCTGCCAACGTATCTGGCCAGCTTCGTTTCAGACGGTTTGTTGGCACGGCGCATGTCCAAGAATTATCATTTCCTGTTCAGAAGGAGACATCCAGGAAGTACTATGGAGACATCCTGATAAGATTGAGCGGGATCGGTGCGTCAGGCTGTCTTGTTGATCGCCCGCGAATTATTGCAAGTTTGTGTTTGCTTTTCTGATACTTGGGTCTTTGTGTTTGGCTGGGCTGTAAACCAAATCAACTGCACCCTGTCTGTGGCACAACGAATAATGTTATAGTTGAGGGTTTATAAACAGTGTGTGTGTGTGTGTGTGTGTGTGTGTGTGTGTGTGTGCGCGCGCGCGCGCGTGTGTGTGTGTGCGTGGATGTGTGTTTCCCTTGTTTGTGTGTGTGTGTGTGTGTGTGTGTGTGTGTGTGTGTGTGTGTTTGACCAGATATACCCCTAAAATAATATTTCTATGGTAATACACTCCGAGTGCATGTGATCTCAAAAACATTGTTTGGACTGGCTTTGACCCAAGACATCACCTCGCTTTGCCATATCGCACATTAAAAATGTGACAAATCGACCGACTATCAAAAAAAAAAAAAAAAAAGAAAAGAAAAGGTTTCGTTGTTGACCTCTCCAGTGAAAATGTAATGAGCTTCAATGCCAAATTTGGAAAAGATCAGAATAAAACTGTGGACTTGTATGAAGAGAAAGACAACAGAAATACAGACACACAGAATGTGTTTCATATAATATAGGTAGATGGATGGATAGATAGATAGATAGACAGATAAGATATAGATAGATGAATGATAGATAGACAGACAGACAGACAGACAGACAGATTGTTAAATAGATAGATGGAAAGTCAGAAAGACAAACTGATACATATACACTGATTCTGCTGTCTCGACCTCAGTCTTCCCACAAGGGGATTCATGATTTCTCCCATGTAGCGTCACTCTGGTTTTCAAAAACATCGCCACACCCATGTTGCTCCCGTCATCGTCCCAGCACCACAGTTCACAGAAAGTAACTGACATCAAGTCGCCTGGAGGAAACCCATCAAAGGTGACACTGCGTTTTTTCTTTCCCTATGTTCCCTTTATCGGTGGTGTTCAACGGTGCCTGTTCCGATCCAACATTTGTCATGGCATGTAATTTGCCGCCTTCAGTTTAGGAAAATGAGAGTAAAGAATGAATGGAAGACGTTGTAACGCAACAAGAAGATGAGTAGCAGGTGCCCCTGTGGTACAGCCACAAGGACGGCTGAGCACATCCTGTCGACGCTGTCAGAATGAAAGAGTTGCAACCTTGCCCATACACACGACCAGTCCAGGGGGGCGTTCTGTGGAGAGCCTGCAGCAGTGAACTTCACAAGAGCCGCCATTGTCTGAGAGCGTCGGTCGACACCGATAAAGAAGATCAAAGGGCCCCTCCCCGGAACTGTCCAACCTTTGCTGCGCTCTGTGTTGTCAGTGCCCTTCTGGGTCTTTCCTTTTTGTATATTGCTTTTTCTTCTCCTGGTTCACCCACCGAGTCTTCCCCGTGGTATATTCTCATTCCGGCTCCCTGTACACAGGTTTGTTTGGGTGAGGGAGAGACTCATTATGAAAGGAGAAGGGGGGGTGTGGTGGTGGTGGAGAAAAACGAGTGACTGAATTCATGAGTGAGGAGGAGAATGAGTGAATGAAACAAGTGAGGGAGACTTCAGGAGTGAGTGAAGGAGGGAGGGAGGGTGGGAGGGGGGGCATGGGAGCGGGGGAGGGGGGGGGGGGGGAGGTTCAGGCAGTGTGTGAAATTGGCGCAGATAGGTGAGGTAGAGATCAAGGAGACGAATTCAAAAGTGCTGTTTAATAAAACAGAATTTGTAATATTCTGGTTTTTATCTCAAGAAGGCTGCACAAAACAGAATAGTGTGTGTAAGTAGCCAACATCATTTAAGACCTCAGTTGTTTTTTTTTTTTGTTTTTTTTTTTGAGAGTTAAATAAATGCCAGTGTCTCTTGCACACACACACACACACACACACACACACACACACACACACACACACACACACACAATTCTTTGACACACATCAAAAATCAAATAAGAAGGATTTTGTAGGTTTGATTCCTTGTGTTTCTTTGTGAACGACGAAATTACCAAGAGATTCACCACCACTATCCACCTGCATGAAAAAGCTTTTTCGTGTTCTTGCATCAGGATCGGATTTGAGGCATGAGGGAAAGTGGAGCGACTTGAGTGGCACTTTTTTTTTTTCATCCTCACCCAGCCAATGAAGTTTCGTGTCCATTTCCCAGTTGATAAGAATCGTCGTGTGCAGTTGCTCATGCATGGTCACACACGTTCTCTCTCTCTCTCTCTCTCTCTCTCTCTCTCTTTGCCTCTGTCTGTGTCTGTCTCTCTCTCTGTCTGTCTATCTGTCTGTCTCTGTCTGTCTGTCTGTCTGTCTCTCTCTCTCTCTCTCTCTCTCTCTCTCTCTCTCTCTCTCTCTCTCACGCACGCACACAGACGCACACACACACACACACACACACACACACCATTCCTTCAAATGCCTTGACTGTTTGACTGGCATGAATCCTGGAAAGGAGATAAGCTTCTTAATGGATGAGGCAGATGGCGCCACTGATGGTATGCAAATGACTTGCTGTGAGCACGTGGCATCAATGACACGTCACTTCCGCTAACAAGCTCTCTCTTAGCAATCCGCTTTTTGATGAATTGTCATCCATCCCACCAGTTTTGACCTTCAAAAATTAAAAAACCCAAAAACCCCAAGAATCCGAAAAAGCTGCTGTGACTCAGTAGTTAGCGTTGTGGATTCCCGGCCGAGAGATCCTGGGTTCGATTTTCATCAGAGCTGACTGATTTTGTGGGATTATTTTTTTTGCCCCGAATGGCTCCTACCCAGAGCTGAGTTTGTTATGGATTCAGCTAGAAAGAGTGGAACCCCGCAGTTGAGTTTCATCCATTTAATGGATGCTCTGTGAGATTTTACTCACATTTTCTGACCAGCTTTGCAGGTGTCTGTACACGTCAGGCCTGGTTGACGCCGGAATATGTTATGAAAATAAGCGCATGATACAGCCCCATGTCAGGCTGTCTAAGACCGGAACTAAACTCCATTGCATCGTCTTCATCACCCTCATCGTCATCAGTCAGCATCAACAAAGGTTCTAAATTCTGTGGCTGATCATGCTGTGGCTCATCATGCTCACCTCAGGCTTACCTGTCTGGACTGTATTTCTCCACACCTGTGCCCTTTGTTAGCTTGTGTGCAGGTCACTGATATCGGCAAGTTCATGGGGATTGTCGTTAGACAGACGTGTTGGCGCCCTCCAGATGGGGTGGGGGGTGGGGGGTGGGAGGGGGAATGGTAGGAGGGGCGTTCACTCACGCTGGCTTCACAACTCAGCAATCATTGAATTATTGTCGCCAGTAGTGGGCATAGTCGATGGTGTCCTGAGTATGTTGGATCAGAACAGGCACCACCACCACCCCAAGTGACTCTGCTGCAGTGCAGTGTTTCCTCCTGTGGGTTGCCTCATGACGACTTCACGTTAAGTGCTGTCTGTGCATGGCTTGAGCCAGGGCTGTGGCGGGTCAAAGCCAGGGTGTGGCTGTGGACGTGGAGCCGGAATAAGCAGCGTGCGGGTTTTGCCACTGAAGTGGCACAGAAGATGAGAGAGAAAACAATTCAGCGCATAAACATCGAGAACAGATTGACTGGCGCGCAATAAAAGGCATGGCACGTTCAGATTGGTCAGAACCCGATTTCGTCATCACCAGAACCATCTTTCCCTTCGCAGTGACCGCTCTGTGCTCTGTAGCTCGGTGTTTGGGCAGGGAAAACCATGACAATGTTGAGAAATGTTATGGGTGAGACTGAAGACTTTTCATCACTCGAGTAGAGTATGAAAGCTAAGGGGAAGTGGTGTTCGTTTAATGAACGTAATGATCGAGAACAAATTTTGATAGAGAAAGTCTTGCATAGTATTGCAAGGTCCCTCCTACCCTCACCCCGTTTACCCTGTCCACCCCTACCCCGCTGACATTTCTGGCCTGGAAAGCTTTCATCGTCAGTTTTTCAGTTAGGTCGCGTGGCTCACCTGATTCACGTCAGTTTTCCGCCACAGATCATTGTTGCTGACAGTACAAACATAGGTTGAAGTTGAAAGGTCCCACAGTATAATGGCTGTAGGCTTAGTGTACTGTTAGAATTTCACTGAGTCTAGGGCAAGGCATTGTGAACAATAGCGCCCACCCTCTTTCCTTCTATCAGGTCTCTGGGAGTCTCAGAATAAAAAAATCGACAAATAAAACATGCAAAACAAGGAGTAGGCTAAAGGTGCAATTGGGTTGAGAACGATGGTGAATTTGTGAGGAGAACGATGGAGAGAGTTGTGTGAAACTAAGACAATTAGAATAGGAGCCATCAAAATGATAATGATGTGTAGTATGTTTGTTTGATTTCTTTTTTGTCTGTGTGCGCTTCCTTTGTTTCTTTTCTGTCTTTGCATTGCTATTCTTTGTCTTTTTCTTCGTTCTTTCTGTCTGTCTTGTTATTTGTTTATTTCTTTTTTTTTGTCATTCTTTCCTTTTCCATGTC
Organism: Conus betulinus; assembly: GCA_016801955.1. Lineage (NCBI taxonomy): Eukaryota > Metazoa > Mollusca > Gastropoda > Neogastropoda > Conidae > Conus > Conus betulinus. Next base: position 13,160 of record JADBJO010005264.1, read on the forward strand.
TGGTTTTCTTTTCGTTTGTTCATCTTGTGTGTGTTGTATGGTGTGTCTATCGCTTTGGGGGATAAGGGAGGAGAAGGTGGAAGAGGGGGGGGAGTTTAGAATGCACTCTGTTTGTTGTCGATGTCGCTTGTTGTTTTCGTGGACTTTGTTTTCTTTTCTTTTTTTCCCCCAACTTCTTTGGTGTACTTTCTTTTTATTACCATCTGGCTTCCCACTTTTCTATTTTACGAAAGCAAACTTCTCCAAGTTCTTAATTTTAATTCTCCATACTTCTGTGGCTTCTTTATTTTCTATTTGTGTTGTGTCCTTGGCCTCTTAATCCTCTCACATGTTTTCTTTTCCGTTCTTTGCGTTGGTTTACAACTTTCCCATTCTGCATTTTTAGTTGTTTTCTCATTGTCATCTTTATTTCTTGTGCTTCTTAAGTTTTTTTTTTTCTTTCCTTTTTTGTGTGTGTTTGGGGGTGTGGGGGGTGGGGGCGGGGAGGGAGGGGCATGGGGGGTCGGTTCTTTGGGCTTCTTGCTTTGTTTCTGTCCTCTTTGGCTTCTCTTTTTATTTTTGTTTCAAATTGTGTTTAGTTTTCGTTGTTTTTTTTTTTCCGTCTTCGGCTTCTTATGTTTGTAATCCTCCTTGCACATTTAATAGCCTTGGCTTCTCTCAGTATGCTGCGGTTCAGAATAGATTAAACAAAGCACATGTCCAGTAAACAAACAAACAAACAAAAAAAAAAACACACACAAAACAAAAACACCTTTTGAGTTCGCGTGTGCGCACTCTCACTGATACCCATGTCCATCTTGCACTGAAGCGAATGAAGAGGTGGTTTGCTCGTTCATTTTCATTGTCCTGAGTGTTTTGTATCTTGCCTGAAGAAGACTTAAGAGGTCGAAACATTCGTCTTGTGATTCGTCTGTCTGTTTTTCTTGGCAGTGTGCTGTTAATTACATCTAAACTTTGTTCTGTTTAAATGTCTCTCTCTCTCTGTATCTCTCTCTCTCTCTCTCTCTCTCTCTCTCTCTCTGTATCTCTCTCTCTCTCTCTCTCTCTCTCTCTCTCTCTCTCTCTCTCTCTCCCCCCCCCCCTCCCCCCCCCCCCCCCCCCCCCTCCCCCACCTCACTCTCTCACTTTCTCTTTTGGCGCGTGTTTGTATGTGCGTGCGTGTGTGTGTGTTATATATATATATATATATATATGTGTGTGTGTGTGTGTGTGTGTGTGTGTGTGTGTGTGTGTGCGCTCGCGCGCACGCGTGCGTACGTTGATGTGGATGCGTGTTTTGTCGGTCTGTCTCTCAGCATTACCTTAAGCGCTACGGCTACATTTTTTTTGTCAATGTATTGGCAATGCATTAAGTCTTGTTGGCTTTCATGGACAGTAGTCCATAGTGGTTCGCCCAGCGGCCGAAGATTTGGAGCACAACCAGCAGCCTTCTGTCCCTTCCCTTCACACTGGTTTTAGAGTTTGCTCAAGCGAAAAATGCTGAGGCTGGAGATGAACTGAATAAAAGTGGATTTTCTCCCTTCGTTCCCTGTTATCCCGCGTTCTAGAAGGCGACCTTGAAAACGATGGCTACCCGAATGGCGTCTAGCCCCTTTTCATTACTTGAAATTGAAAAAAAAAAAAATAAAAAGAAGGTTGTGTAAAAGAGGATAGAGAGAATTCACCACTAACCGATGCTAATGTTTTATTAGCGGATCGCATTTGTCTCTTTCGGAGCGTATCTTTTCCCCGTCCACCTCTCTCTCTCTCTCTCTCTCTCTCTCTCTCTCTCTCTCTCTCTCTCTCTCTCTCTCTCTCTCTGTTTCAGGGGCACATTACATTTCATTGTGAAGCATATGAAGATATCATGACGAAGCTGCATCTGTTCATATAATCTCTGCAAGAAAATGATGTGCGATTTGTTATCTTCTGGCGATGATAATGCTGTAAATTTACTGAACACAGCGTTAGAGTTTAGTGTTAAGAAAAAGGAAATTCTTGACCCTATTGGTTTATGAAAGCTTTGTCTGATATTTATATCTGTTAGGAGAACTTTTTGACTTTTCTGTCGTTTTTTTTTTTATTTTTGTCTGAATGAATGTATGTGTATGTCCACGATTACACTCGTGCGCTTGCTATATATAAGTGATAATAGTTTATCAGTAAGTGGTAATAGATTCAATCCTTGACCTGTTTAATAGATATATGTAAGTGAAAGCACGTACCTGCTATCGGATTCTTTCTTTCGTTTTCCTCTTTATCCGTATGCAAATGGAGTGGACGAATGTTTTCGTTTTCTTAATTTTCATCATGTTTTTGATTGTTGGCATGTGCCTGTGCCTGTGTGTAGTTGACCTTTTGTCATCCGCGCTCCAAATACGAACTGTATGGACCCGAGAGAGAGATTTCTTCTCAGTACAGTTCATATGTAATCTCCGTGTCTATATTGTTGTGACCAATGTCTGATTTTATATTCTAGAGACTTACCAAATGTAAATGTTTTCCTTCCCCCCGTGTAATTTTTTTTTTTTTTCCCTTTTACTATGTTTTGTTTCACTTCTACTATGAATGGTCTTTTCAGTCCACACTGGATGTTTATTTGTTATTATTCCTTCCTCCCATTTCTAAATTTCCATTCTCCCATCCACCTTCTCCATATTCATCTTGCTTCCTATCATTTCACCCTCCCCTTCCCTTCACCCACCCTCCCCCCCCCCCCCCTCATGTAATTCTATTATAGGTTTTTCTTCAATGGTTTTATATTAAATATTAAAAATCCACTCTTCCAAATTATCCCTACACCACAATTCATCCATCACATTTTGCACACCCCTCCTAAATCAAACCACCTACAACCACCATCATAAATTATTTATATCCCCCCTCACATCATTACCTTAACTTCAACCTCCACAAACTATGACAACAAGTAAAAACCTTAACTCAAAAACATTCACCATACATCCTTCTTACCAGTTTCAAGTACACAACAACACCTATGTCCTAAAAACCCGTTACTCCTGACCCGGCGTCCCTGGGTTCAGAGATCCAGGGTCCGCTCCGTAAACAATCAGGCAACGAGTGTCCGCCGGAGCAGGGCGATTTCCACGTGCGGGTATTGGTGTGTGTGTGGGTGTGTGTGTGTGTGTGTGTGTGTGTGTGTGTGTGGTGTGTGGTTACTCAACCCCCAAGTCAGACAAGTCCCCAACGTCTCTCTCTCCTCTCTCTCCTCACGCTCAGCCTCCCCGCCTCTCCTTTATCTATATCTCTTATATATACGTGTTGTGTGATGTGCGTTGTTGTAGTGGTACACTGTGTGTGAATGTCGAAGAGGAGCATAGACTCCTGTAAGATAATTATAGATGACTTTAGGTAATATATAGTACATGGACACACATCAACTGTACCACTGGCTATGACACGCCTGGCCTTATCCTGCCGCATTAGTGTTATTTACCCATTACAGCGGCAGCCATACCCGCTGATGTACGACATACCTGGGCCACAGCCGGATTTGTCGGACATTGTGTCACAGGATGTCTGAACGTCACACGGTGGCACAAGAGTGCGATAGAGAAACAGAAGACTTGACAGCCAGTCAAACAGATCATAGATACCAAGACAAACAACACACACACTTGCGCGGCGTGCCATGCAATGCACTCAACACAAGCACTGTCACAAACGCATGTGTCCAAAAAGGATGGGAAATGGCAGACCCCAATTAACAAACAAACCAAAAACAACAAAGAAACGAACGAAACAAACAAGAACAAACAAACAACAAAACAAAATAACAAACCAATTATTAGTCAGCTAGGCAAAAGGTGATGTGTTGCAGCTTGCAGCTGCCACACAGAGTAAGAGAAAGAAACAATACACAGAACAAACCTCTTGAGAGAGAGCAAGTTGCGTTTATTTCAGAATAAGCTGCTTATTAATTAACAGATCTTTCCTCAATTAGGAGACTAAGATTATAACCCACTCATGGTGTGTGTTTGTGGTGGTTGTGTTTGTTTGTGTAGTGTGTTTGTGGGTGTGTGTGTGAGAATCAGGGCGGCCTAGCTATCTCAGAACCAAACACCAACACATGCTTGGAACTTACATTTTTATCTAGTAAGTTCCATTCTTACTTTCTTCTTCTGTGTGCTTCCTGTCTGCAGGCTTGCCAGCTAATGGGCACTGCTAGTCATGAATCACAAGTCTCAGCAACCTTTGACACTATAGCCGTCATCTCAACACCATTTCAATCACCAGCACATTGTTATGGCGTTCATCATCGTTCTGTCGTCATTTCGTGGTCCTTTGTTAACTACTCCTCTCTCCTTGTACCTACTACTACCTCTCCCTGCACAAGGAGATGGTGTGCGTAGATTGCTGGAAGAGCCATTTGGAAGATTACAAGGTCTGTGGTTTGCTGTCTCACTGGGTGGGGGAAAAAAATATTCTGCACGGCCAACACTCGAACTCTCTCTCTCTCCCTCGCTCTCTCCTCCCCATTCTCCTCATCTCTCCTCCCTCCTCCCCTTGCTCCTCTCTCTCGTCTCTCCTCCACTCTCACACCCTCTCCGCCCCTCACCTCCCAAACTCTCCTCATTCACATCGGCTCTCACCATCCTACCCCCTCTCCGGGGCTCCTCCCTCTCAGCTCCCTCCCTCCTGTCTAGCTCCTCATCCTCTCAGTACCCTCTGCTCCCTCTCTCTCTCTCTTTCCTCTCCTACCCTCATCGTCCTCCACCTCTCTCCACCCTCTTCATCTCCCCCCCCTCACAACCTTCTCAAAGCCTTCATTCTCTCCTCCCTATCCCTTCCTCGCCACCCCCCCTCCCTCTCACCTCACCATCGCTCACCCCTCTGCTCCCAATCCAGCCCTCACATCTCCGCTCACCCCCCCCCCCTCTCTCTCCTCCCCCCCTCCTCTCTTCTCTCCTCACCTCTCACCTTGATCTCTCGCTCTCTCTCTCTCTCTGTTGTGTGTGTGTGGCGTGTGTGTGTGTGTAGCGTACGTGCGCAAACTCATGTGTGTGTCCTCTCATGTGTGTGTAGGGGCCTCGCATGCGCATGTCTGTAAAACTGTTGTGTGTGTGTTTGCTGCGGCGCGCGCGCGTCGCGCAGGCGCCTGCGTGCGCGTAGCGTGCTTATAGCGTTGTAAGACATACCTGGTTGTGTGTTGTGTTTGGCACTTTGTGCATGATATGTATTGTTGTGTGTGTTGTGTGTGTGTGTGCGTGCGGGCGCACCGCGCGCCGCGCGTTGCATACATCCTCTACTCTCTCCTCTCTCGAAATCGCCTCCTCTCCCTCTCTCTCCTATCTCCTCCATCGCTCTCTGCCGGCTCCCTCGTCTCACCCCCCCCGCTGCCCCCCTTTCGCCTCTCAATCTCTTCTCTCCTCTCTCTCTCCGTCCTCTCCAAACGTCTCTCCTCTGTCTCTCTCTGTAACATCATAATTGGTCGATCCTAGGTAAAATGTTTGGGGCAAGTGCGCAAATGCCATGAACCTCTGCGCGTGTGGCTTGCTATTTTAAGAAAAAAGTATCTCCCACAAAACAGACGAGAGAAATAAAACATGTTGAGCTTTTTAGTTTTGATTTAGAGAAATTAAAATTCAATCAGGGGAGCAAGCTCAGGCTCTGAAGGAGAACCGGCCGGGTCCTTTTCTTCTTTCTTTCCTTAATCCCCTTTTTTCCGGAAGTTCTTCTTTCTTTTTCCTGTTCTTTCCTGTTCTTCTTCTTCCTGTTGCGTCTTCTTGGCTGGTTTGTGTACTTGTTTGGTTCTCCTCCTCTGACTCTCTGTTTTTGTCTTGTTCCTTTTGCGGCATGGTATTGCTTTTCTCTTGCTTTTCTTTCTTTCGTGGAAAATTTTTTTTTTCGTTTTTTTTTTAAAATTACTTTGGGTGGTTACACATTTCATTTTCTTTTAATTTTGGTTTTACTTTTCTTCTCGTAAAAGATCTTTAGGTTTTCTTTCTTTCCCTTATTGTGTTGTACTTTGCTCTTCTCTCCTTTTGAATATTTGTTGTTTGTTCTTTTTCTCAATTTTCTGCTGTTCTTTGTTTTTTTTCAATTACTTTCATCTTTTTTTTCATCCTTTTTCCTTTTCTTTTATGCCATTACAATGCTGTCTTTCCACTTTTTTTTTTTTTTCTCTCTACGTTGCGTATTTTGCCCTACCCTCCCCCCTTCCACTGCTTTCTTTCGTTTCCCCCTCCCCCACTCCTCTCTCGCCTTCTTCGTTTTTAAATTCCAAGAGGTGTAGGTGGACGAAAAGCCACACATCATACAGAAAGAAAAGAGGAATGGCAATGAGAAATGTGTGTGTGTGTGTGTGTGGTGTGTGTGTGTGTGTGTGTTTGTGTGTGTGTGTGAGAGAGAGAGAGAGAGGGGGGGAGGGGAGTGAGAGACAGACCAAACAGACTAGAAGAGGAAGAGGAAGAATACACACACACACAACACACACACACACACACACACACACACACACACACACAGGAGGAGAGTGAGAAACAGAAGACAGAAAGCCCACAGGCACAGGAGAGAGAGAGAGAGAGAGAGAGAGAGAGAGAGAGAGAGAGAGGAGACGAGAGAGAGAGAGAGAGAGAAACGGAGACTGAGAGAAGAGATAGACTTTGTAGGATGAAGTAAGGTAGGAGACAAATAGTCCCTGGACACAATGTCCATTGTGTCCCACGTCCTCCGTCCTTTTTTCCTCATTCACCCTCCACATTATGCTCCCTCCCTCTTCCACTCCTTATTCTCCCCTACCCCCTTCAACCGTCCCCCCCCTCCCCTTCCTTTTCCCTGGGGATGGACAGGAGGGGTGTGGGGAGCTGGGGGTGGGGGTATGTATGTGGGGCTATCGATTGGCCTTCCTGCCAGTGTTTGCACTCATCTCTCTGCTGTCCAGCGGCTCCATTCAGGAGAGAAGTGTGCTGCGCCCGCGCAAACTCTATTAGCGCCCTGCAAAATAGCCCTCCTCTTGTCCCCCGCCCCCCCCCGGCCATGCGCATTGAGACCGGAAGGGCGGCCATGTTTGCTCTGTCGTTCACCATTGAGATGCGCTCCCTCCGCGGGGGGGGGGGGAATGGTGGTGGGGTGGGGTCCGAGCAGTTTGGATCGTGGAGGATAGTGAGGAGGGGCAGGAACACACATTTTTTTTTCTTTATTGCGAGAGGGGAGAGGGAGGGGGAGGGGGTGGAAGGGCGGGGAGAAAGGTGGGAGGGAGGGGAAAGTTGAAAGTCAGCTGAAGAACAAAGTGTAATATTCAAATGGCATCATGATTACGTGTATTTATATATGTGTTTTTTTAAGACTATGAAAGACAGATGCGAAAAATGGAGGGAGGGGGGGTGTTAAGACTGACATGCAGACAGACAGAGAGAAAGAAAAAAAAAGGAAGGCAGAGGCTGGGTGGTAGGGAATGTGTGTGTGTGTGTGTGTGTGTGTGTGTGTGTGTGTGTGTGTGTGTGTGTGTGAGAGAGAGAGAGAGAGAGAGAGAGGAGAGAGGAGAGAGATTTGCACTGACTGAGACAGACAGCCAGATAGATAACGAAAGGTGGAGAGAGAGAGAGAGAGACAGACAGAACAGACAGACAGACAGATGACTGACTGAGACAGACAGCCAGATAGATAACGAAAGGTGGAGAGAGAGAGAAAGAGAGAGAGAGAGAGAGAGGGGAGAGAGAGAGAGAGAGAGAGAGAGAGAGAAGATTCTTTACAGATGGACAATGACAGTTACAGGACGCCCTCAGGGGGAAAAGGGAAGGAAAAGGGGCGGAATTCTTTCAAAACCAGAATATAACGCGTTTCCCCGACAAAAGAAACAGTACAAGAGTGGCACACACAACAACACATCAACTTGGGGTGAAAGCTACAACCACACACAGAACTTTACAAAGATGAAAGCGTTGAGGGAGAAAGACAAGTTTTTATAAGCCAAAATTAGGTTTCTAGTAGAGCAACAAAACGACAACAACAACAACAACAACAACAAACAACAACAACACACACACACACACACACACACACAACACACACACATATATATAATATATACAACAAACACTCAGGCATTCCCACACACACACATCCTCACAAGTTTCAGATGTAGAGAGGGAGAGAGAGAGTGAGAGAGAGAGAGAGAAGAGAGAGAGAGAGAGAGAGAGAGAGAATTAAGAGAAATGTAAGGGACGCAGCCTTACAGTAGTACATGGCTTGCCAATCTTGGTAAACAAAAAAAAAAAAAAAAAAAAAAAAAGAGACAGCGAGAGAAACTGAAACACACATGGGTTTATCTTGATTTAGAGTGAATTGTTTCTCGCACAAATGAAAAGGAAGTTAGGAGATGATTGCATGCATGCGCACGCACGCAGGCAGGCACACACGCACGCGCACACACACAAACACACACACACACACACACACACCCACACACACACACACACCACACACACACACACAACACACAACACACCCACACACAACACACACACACACACACACACACACACCCGCACACACACCACCCCCCACTAACACTCACACACACACAGATGGAGAAAGAGAGAGGGGGGTGGTTGAAGGCAGGAGGGGTGAGGGTTGGTGAGAAAGATAGAAAGAAAAGAAAAGGAATGAGAGGAAGAAAGACCAAACCACGTTAGTTCTTCAGGGAGAGTCACATTTCTTTCGGATTCACCCTGCAGGGCCTGTACATATATCATGTCAGCCCTCCACCACCACCACCACCACCACCACACATCCCAACCCCATCCCTCTTCACTCAGCTTCCCCCCCCCCCCCCCCCCCATCCGCCCCTCCCGTCTCTACCCTCCTTGTCCAGCAATGTTTTCCCAGCTGAGAAACAAAATAGGGATGGGGATTTAAGCATCATGGACATGAAAGAACCATTCTTTTTGCTCGGCATCTAAAACTGTTTCAATTTTTTTTTCGACAACATCGTCAGAAGAATGTCAGCATGAAAGAAGGATGTCTTCATCACTCAGAGCGGAAAACTGTTTGGGTTTCCTTTAGCGTTTTTTTTTTTATCAAAAGCACTGTGGCAAAACAAAATGTGTTTCTGGTCTGTCAGACACACAAAAAAAAACACTGGGTTTTGTTTGTTCGTTTGTTTTTTTTTTGTATATATGCTTTTCTGTGGTCTTTGTTGATAAAAAACTTTCTTTAAACTATAGATATCAAATTCTCTGCTGCATCATGTATTTCAAAGAAGGCTTTCTTTTTTTTTTTCTTTTTTTTTTTTTGGGGGGGGGGATAAGACGGGGTGGGGGTGTCAATCTCTTTTGGGCGACAACTCTTGCCTTTGGTACATATCTTGTGTTTCCAAATTAATTTATGGAGAGTGATATTTTCTCAAAATGGGTGTAGGAATGAGAGACTGTCGTCAACAAACTGCTGTCATCATCAGTCAAAAAGATCAGGTTAGTTGAAATTCATGGATGTGCTAGTTTATGCATTTAAAGTTCGTAACAAAAGTATGTAATGATTCTGTTTCATATGCATTTTGATATAAACGTTGGCCACTCAGTAACGGACATGCGTATTAGCCTTTATTTAAGCAATGCTAAGTGAGACATATAACACTCAGACATTAACAAAAGAACAATGATGTGACGTAGCGCCGATGTAGTGATGCCACAGAGAGAGAGAGAGAGAGAGAGAGAGAGAGAGAGAGAGAGAGAGAGGGGGGGGAGAGAGAGAAAGAGAGAAATCATGGAGGGGGGGGGGTAAGATCATGCAGATTACGATAATTCCTATAAATTCAAGTCTTTCACTACTAGTATACTGCTCTGGATGTGGTCAGACCATTTTTGCTATCGACAGTCAGTCAATCGTTGACGAAAAAGCGATATAAATTCATGAACATTGATTAAGCCAGTTGAAGCCAAAGCCATATTGGAGAGAAAGAAAGCAAGAGAGAGAGAGAGAGAGAGAGAGAGAGAGAAAGAGAGTTTCACTTAAATAAATGCAGCGAGTAGGAGACAAATCTACAGAAAGACAGAATAAAGGCAAAGAGCTTGCCGTCATTTTCTAAGCCGAAACAGATCCGTGTTAAACGAATTAGCGGCAATCCCCTGCCACCGGAAGCAAGGCAGGCGGGCACACACTGTGGATCGATCACAGGAACAGGAAGCCAGGCACTGGCCAGCCGGGCACGTATGTCCAGCAAATATGATCACCCGCTTGGCGTTGTCACAATCAAACCGAATCATCGTCAGTAACTTACCCAGCCGACTGTGTTGGAAGGGGGTGGAGGTTTTAGCTTCTTGGTTTCAAATGTAGAAATTGCCGATTGTTTGGGAATTTCATCAAATACAATGGCATATATGGTGATACTGGAAGATATCCTCTGTAGGGTTTTAGCTTCTTGGTTTCAAATGTAGAAATTGCCGATTGTTTGGGAAATTTCATCAAATACAATGGCATATATGGTGATACTGGAAGATATCCTCTGTAGGTTTTTAGCTTCTTGGTTTCAAATGTAGAAATTGCCGATTGTTTGGGAAATTTCATCAAATACAATGGCATATATGGTGATACTGGAAGATATCCTCTGTAGGGTTTTAGCATCTTGGTTTCAAATGTAGAAATTGCCGATTGTTTGGGAAACTTCATCAAATACAATGGCATATGGTGATACTGGAAGATATCCTCTGTACATTCGATCTTTTTGGAAATGCATTAAACTATTGGCTAAAACGTACCCAGGTATCAGCTGCAGGTTATGCAAACAAGCATAATGTTATTGCATCAGTTTGAGTTAGGAAAGCACAGCTGAGTTGCTATTGTATTGCAGGCCTTGACAGTGAACGGGTTTGGGTGTAATATGGCTCAGTCAGTGGGTTGGTGATAAAAGAACATTCATGTTGGAATTTAAAGACCATCTCAAGTTAGAAAAAAAAGCTGCTTTCCAAGATGGAAGACAGTATGAAATATTCCTGGTTCTATTCGTTTAAAAGTATCTTACAGCCAGAAATAGTTCTGATTGTCGTTACTAATAAATGGCATGGGGATATGCTCGCCAGAGAGAGAGAGAGAGAGAGAGAGAGAGAGAGAGAGAGAGAGAGAGAGAGAGAGAGAGAAACGGTGCAAGAAAGAGATCAAGAGTGCGTATGTATGTGCTTGCACGCTCATGCCGTACGGGTGTGCGTGTGCATGAGAGACAGGGTAAGAATGACAGACAGACAGAGGTACGCCAACATTTTTGCTTTGTCCAAGGACAGAGAGAAGGGCTAGAGGAGAGGTGAAAGGTCAGGGAACACATCCAGTGACCTCAAACAGACCATGCACTTCACTAATTGCTGAACTGGGCGTCCCATGTCGCCGGAAGGAGAACCGACGCCATGACTGATCGCAGCAACGTCTAACCACGCAGTTGACTGGCTGACACTTGTCACAACCAGCATGGTTTCCCCATGTCTCCTCCGCCATCTCAATGTTAAAAAAAAAAACTCGAAGAAATCAATGCCACTGAAAAAAAAAAATCTTGCAAATACAAGTGTCTGCCGTAGTGTGTCTTGTAAGTATGACCTAACAGTTTAAAGATTTCATGAGGACGTTCGAACTCCAGGTGACATGCTTTTGTTCCTTGTCCCAATCATATGTCTCTGATTGAGCATTTGACATCAGTGAGCTGCTTTTAGAAAGAACTAGGATATTTTACATATTTTGCTATCTAAGACGTGTTGGGAATCACAGGAGTCTTAGAATCTGCAAGTGCCAGACTACAGAGTGTGTTACCATGGAAATATGATTTTACGGGGCATACTGGCTTGCTCTCTCTCTCTCTCTCTCTCTCTCTCTCTCTCTCTCTCTCTCTATATATATATATATATATATATATATATATATATATATATATATATATATATATATATATCGCGCACACACATACACACAATTGCAGAGAGACAGAAAGACACTGAGTCGCGACCATGTGTATCTGTGTGCGCGTGTGTATGCATGTGTGTGTGTGCGTCTGTGTGTGTGCACACATGTGTGTGTGCGCCAGTGAGTGTACCCATGTGTGTGTGTGTGTGTTTGTGTGTGTGTGTCTGAGGGGAGAGAGAGAGAGAGAGAGAGAGAGAGAGAGAGAGAGAGAGAGAGAGAGATGGCATGGCATGTATGAGCGCCAAAGAGTATGTGTTTTTCTTTCTTTTAAAATAAAAAAGAAAGAAAGCCACCAAACGGAAGCAGAGAGAAGAGGAAAAGACAAGGAACAAAAACCACCCTTCCACCGACATCGCTGATCCGATAGAAAATCATGCGTCAAACACTATGGGAGTTACCGGAAGTCTTCTGTCGCCGGAAGGAAAGCTGCGGCCATGGTTGATCACAGGAACAGGAAGGCAAACAATCCCCTGATTGGCCTACATGCCCTGCAGTCATGGTCCCCCTGCTCGTCCTTTGTCCAGTGGAACTGGTCCTTTACAGAGCAAAGCAAGCTGGCCAGTCTTGTTTGGTGTGGTGCTGGTTGGTGTGACATATTTGGTGTGATACTGGTTGGTGTGGCATGTTTGGTGTGGTGGTATGGTTGGTCCTACCGCCAAGCACGATGACAATTCTGCAGTGTTAACTATTCAAAAGAATGATAGCGTGGGCTTTGTTAAAGTAGAGAAGGAGGGGGATTTGTTGGATGTAAACCCGTGAGTCCTTTTTTGTGGGCTCTCTCTGAAAGAATCTTCGAGTGTGTATTTATTTATGAGAAAGGAACCCAAAGCTCGTTTTATCAGACAGTAGTAATATGCGCACATTGTGTGAAAGAAAAACAAACATGGAAGGCTTCGGCCAGGTTTTTTTTATTCCTTAATTTTACCCTTACCTATCCGGTTATAACTTTAGCAGAGAAATCATCTGTGTGTGTGTGTGTGTGTGTGTGTGTGTGTGTGTGTGTGTGTGTGTGTGTGTGTCTCATATTTCCCTTTCTCCACCCCAAATGCTGCTCCATTTTATTTCCCTGTCTTCTATTTTCAAGCATGCTTCCCTACCATTTTCAAGACGTTGGCTGGTTTTATCTGATGCCAGCCCCATCATTTTCGCCATCATTTTGACATGATCAAGGGTTACGGCAGTTTCTTATCGGTTCAATTATTTTTAATTGAATCCCATGTTCCCTCTCTGTCTCAGCTAACACATAAATTGACAGTGACGTGTCACAAACTATGATGCAGTTTATGGTCTTCAGTATCGATGACCCCCCCCCCCCTCTCTCTCTAACCTCCCCCCTCCCCCCCTTCCATTCCCCACTTCCCTTCTTCCCTATTTCCCAAAATTGAGAGCAGTAGCAGAGGAATTTTGTATGATAACATCGTTGCCAAATGTTGTTGTGACAAGCAAAGCGAGTGAAGGATTCTTCATCAAATCTGTAGCGATTTCCAATCCCTGGATTGAATTCAGAGATGAAAATGAGACTTGTTTTCGGATTCTTTCACACAGCAACGTATTTATGTGTCTGTATGTTTGACTGTGCATATGCATTCGTGTATATGTATGTATATATTCGTAAGTATGTATGTGTATGTGTGCGCGTGTTTGTATGACCGTGTGTGTGTGTGTGTGTGTGTGTGTGTGTGTGTGTGTGTGTGTGTGTGTGTGGACTGCTTGCTTGTGGGTGCGTGCATCTGTATGTATGGGTGTACGTGTATCTGTGTGTGTCTGTGCATGTTTGTGTGTGTGTGTGTGTGTGTGTGTGAGACAGACGGACAGACAGACAGGGACAAAGAGAGAGATGAACAAGTCATATAGGCTCTGGTTACACCAGAACACGCTCATGCACTAAACGAGTTAGGGAAGTCCCCTGTGTACAGCAGGAAAACAAACGCTGTAATCGATCAGGGGGAAGCCAAACTCAGTGGTCAACACGGCCCTCCATGTCCCGCTAATGTGATCAGCCGCGCCCCTTTGTGAAGGAAAAATACATTGCTGCCAACGTATCTGGCCAGCTTCGTTTCAGACGGTTTGTTGGCACGGCGCATGTCCAAGAATTATCATTTCCTGTTCAGAAGGAGACATCCAGGAAGTGACGTGACTATGGGAGACATCCTGATAAAATTTAGCGGGATCGCTGCGTCAGGCTGTCTTGTTGATCGCCCGCGGATTATTGTAAGTTTGTGTTTGCTTTTCCGATACTTGGATCTTTATGTTTGGCTTGGCTGTAAACCATATGAACTGTACCGTGTCTGTGGTACAACGAATAATGTTATGGCTGAGGGTTGATAAACAGTGTATGTGTGTGTCTGTGTGTGTGTGTGTGTGTGTGTGTGTGTGTGTGTGCGCGCGCGTGTGCACGTGTGTGTGTACACGTGTGTGTGTGTGTGTGTGCGCGTGTGTGTGTGTGGGTGAATGTGTG
>JADBJO010005264.1:37500-42500 GCA_016801955.1 Conus betulinus
GTGTGTGTGTGTGTGTGTGTGTGTGTCTGTGTCCACGTGTCTGTGTGTGTGTGTGCGCGCGGGCGCGCATGTGTATATGCTTGAGTGTGTGTGTGTGTGTGTGGGGGGGGGGGGTTGCTCAAAGTGTATGAGGGGAAGGGGGGGGGGGGGGGGGGGGGGGGGGCAAGTCTCTGCTGTCCAAGTTTCCGCAACTCCGCGAAACTAACCATCACTTTGTCTTCCTATTGTTCCAGGTGCCAGGACCAACACTGTCTGAGAATGAATGTTCTGGAACCCAGCTCTCCTGGAGACACCCCATGCCCCACAGTGTGATGACACAAAACGGATGCAAAGCATCGTGGATATGACCTAACCCATCTCCATCCTGAACAACTTCTGCAACAGAGCACTGCAGCAGAATACATGTGAACCGATGGATTGAATTCACGACCAGCCCAGCATCTTGAACTTTAAGGAAGTCCGTTGTTTACAGCAACGTGTCAACCTCTTTTTTAGCAAGTATGTGAGCTTTATAATACTTGATTATCACCTGCATGATCAAAAACCACAGACCAAAAGAGAGAACAGAGCGAATACATGCATAGCTAAAGGAAAAAAAAAAAAAAAAGAAAGAAAGAAAGCAACAGACGCGATAACACGTTTAGGGGGCTGCGACGTCAAACATGGTAACACACGTGTCGGCCACGAAATGAGGTCACCCCTGTTCCTTTTGTTGCTGCTCCCGTCTCTCCTGCTGCACGTGCGCGCCTCCTCCCTGCCCACGGAGCCCCAGTGCAAGTTCCCGGACTTCTTGCAGTCCAAGCGCAACAAGCAGTGGATGATGAAGCAGTCCAACAGGCTGACCACCTTCCACGTGGAGGGCGGCAAGATCTTCGCGCGCTCCGGATCTTGCGTCAGAGCACGTGACCACGGTCGCCATCATTCCGGGGCGGCGGAGTGCGTGAAATCGAATTACACGCGGCTGTGCCTGAAGAAAGAGCCCGGGGACAAATACCTGGCCCGACACCTGGAGAGCGACTTCGGCGACAAGTTCCTCTGCTTGCAGTTCCTCCAGCGAGGAGCTAGCGTGGTGCAGGTAGGTTGACCGCTCCGCCTGTCTGTCTGCCTGTCTGTCTGTCTGCCTGCCTGCCTGCCTGCCTGCCTGTCTGCCTGTGTGGTGTGTGTGTGTGTGTGTGTGTGTGTGTGTGTGTGTGTGTGAGAGAGAGAGAGAGAGAGAGAGAGAGAGAGAGTGTGTGTGTGTAAGTGTGTGTGTGTGTGTGTGTGTGTGTACGTGTGTGTGTGTGTGTGTGTGTGTGTGTGTGTGTGTCTGTGTGTGTCTCTCTCTCTCCTCTCCTCTCTCTCTCTCTCTCTCTCTCTCTCTCTCTCTCTCTCTCTCTCTCTCTCTCTCTCTCTCTGCCTGTCTATATGTCTGCCTCTCTGTTTCTTGTTTCTTTGTTTTAATCAATTGCTTAATTAACTAACTAATTTCAATTTCTTTAGTTTATATTTCTTGTTTTCATTTCATGTACTTTTTTTTTTTTTTTTACCCCCACTGTCTTCCTGTGTCCATGCAACATGCATGCTTGCTTTATTTAAGATTGTTGTTCACCTTTCGTGCTGCCTCGGCGGCAAGGCACACCCACTCCACTGCCCCCGGCACCCCCACATCAACAGCCACCTCCCGGCCCGTCCCGTCACAGCCACTGCCATCGACAATCCACAGGGAGCAGTCGATATCAAATCGCCCTGGGAAGGGGGGACGGACACTCGATAGATCCCCGTCTCGATCGACAGATCCCCGTCTCGATGGATCCCCGTCTCGGTAGATCCCCGTCTCGATAGATCCCCGTCTCGACAGATCCCCCTCTCGATTGATTCCTGTCTCGATGGATCCCCGTTTCTCGGGTTTTTTGGATCTACCGAGACGGGGATCTATCAAGACGGGGATCTACCGAGATGGGGATCTACCGGCGACGGGGATGGGGATCTATCGCGACGGGAATTCGTCCACATGTAGTGGGGGATCTGTCGAGACGGGGATCTACCGAGATGGGGATCTACCGAGACGGGGATCTATCGAGATGTACTTCTCTCAGACAACCCACCAGAGGAGACACTGCACTGCTGCCGAGTCACTTCGGTGGTGTTCAGTGGCGCTTGTTCGTGTCAGGCATAGGCAAACCACCACATACGGAGCCCCGTACTGACGGCGATATTTTGCTTAGTCGCAGAGTCAGCGTGTGAGTGAGCTCTCCCTCCGGAGGACGTCACCACGCCCGTCCCATGATAGTACCCATGAATTTGCCGATAGCGATGACCCCGAGGGAATCAAACTAAGGCCATAGACGTGGAGAGGTAATCGGAAATGAGGATCCCATGAGAGCAGGGCATGAAGGGCCACAGAGTTTAATATTCTCTTTTTTATTTTTATTTTTATTTATTGATTTTTATATTTATTTATTTATTTATGTTATTGTATTTATTTATTTATTTATTTTTTTTGCAATGGTGATCGTAAGATTGATGAGATGATGTTACGGATTCCCGTGTAAGTCCGAGACGTGCATGATAGGGCTGTATTCTACGCTTATCTTATTTTATTTTTTTTTAATAATATATCCCGGCGTCAACTAGGCCCGAGAGATACAGACACCTGCCGCGTTGGTGGGGAAATTTGAGCGATACTCCCAGAGACGCATCCATTCAGTGGATGAACCCGACTGTGTGGTGCCGGTCTTCTCAGATGAGGCCCATGGGGAAGTCGTCTTTGGTAGAAGCCGGACGAGGCAGAAAAATCCCAAAAATGAATGGCTCTAAAGGGAATGGAACTCACGACCTCCCGGCCGGGAGTCCGCGACGCTAACCACTGGCACCCCGGAGGCTGTTATCTGGATGTTTGCTGTTTTGTCATTTTTTTTTTTTTATTATTCACCTGAAGCATTTGGAATTTGTAAACTGTTTGTTTATTTTTGTTTGTTTTGTTTGTTTTCGGCCATCTCTGACATGTTTTTTTCACTGTATCTGTCCATGTTTTTTTTTGTTTTGTTTGTGTGTGTTTTTTTGGTTTTTTTTTTTTTTTCATCGTTTGTATGTCTTCACCATCTTCTTCTCATGACTCTCCTTTTATTAGTTTTGGTTTTCCTTTTACTTATTGACGATTCTATTGAGGGTCTTTTCTTTTTTGTTCTAACCAACACTCCATTATGGCTCCTTTCGCTGGTATTCCTTTATTATTATTATTATTATTATTATTATTATTTCATATCAAACCATAGCAAATCACACAAACACGTAAAGTAGAATAGAAACAACACTGTTTATACACACTGACTAAACTCTCACGTTAAAGTCTATAAAGTAAACCGCCACAATACGTTTGTTCACCCGCAGTGTAATTGGGCGCCTCACTTCCTCGATGTCTTCCTCGGTGGCATTCGTTACCTACCCCCTCACCACCCCCACCCCCCACCCCCCCCCTTCCCCCGCTCCCCACGCACACACACAGCTCGTACTACCCAAGCCACACACGCCTACATCCATGTTGGTTAACATAGTCAGTTCTTGGTGTTATTTTATGGCGGCATCCCAGTTTTCGTGAGACCATAGTGACTGTTTTCCGGATTTATCCATCAAAAAAAAAAAAAAAAAAAAAAAAAACTAGCATTTTCAACCCGGCTTCACCCGGGCCAGACCATGCCCTCTAACCCCCCCCCACCCCCCCCCCCCCCCCCCCCCCCCACACCCCCCCCCACTCCCCCAGCTCAACTGCCCGCAGCCTCTATTGTACGTTTCGACCCCTACTGTTAATGCCGGAAGACAATTCCAAAATTGAATGCACAACACGCTCTCGCCTGCACATGCATATAAGCACGTGCATGAGCGCGCCCGAACGCGCGCGCGCACACACACACACACACACACACACACACACACACACACACACACACACACACGAGCGCGCACGCACGCACGCACGCACGCATAAACACATAATCACACACACACACACACACACACACACACACACACACACACACATACACACACACACACATCACACACACACACACACACACACACACACACTGACTCATGCACACACACACGCGTATGCACACACACGCACGCACGCACACACACACACACACACACACACACACACACACACACACACATAACACACACACACTCTCTCTCTCTCTCTCTCTCACTCACTCACACACACACACACACACACACACACACACACACGCGTGTACACACACACACACGCACACGCGCGCGCACACGCGCGCACACAGAGAGAGACAGACAGAGACAGAGAGAGAGAGACACGAACACAACACACACGAAATTTTATTTTCATTTTACCAGGGTAATGAGATACACAAAGTGTATGCACACTTTTTTTCCACCCGCGCGCGGGAACACACAAAGAAAAGAAGAACACACAAAAACACAAAAAAAAAAAGCGAGCAGAGAGAGAGAGAGAGGGGAGAGGGGGGGAAACAGTTTTGTTGGCTTACGAAGCAAGGTTACTTTCACACATCTTTTTTTACTTGTTCGTTTTTCTTTCGTTTCGCTGATTACCCGTTTCGGAACGTTGGTTTGTTGTTGTTTTTTGTTGTTCTTGTTGTGTTTGTTTGTTTGATTTTTTTTTTTTTCAGACAAGGTTTTTGAACAGACTGACTCTTTTCTTTCCTGTGAATCCACACAACCATCCCCCCCCTCCCCCCCGCCCCAACTCCCACACCCTCACACGGACTTGCTTCCAAACCTACATTCCCCACCACCACCCACTTTCCACGCCACTTCTCCCTGGGATTTTTGTACTGTCAGTTCTCATAGAACAGGGAGTACTTTACAATGGGAACGAAGAAATACTGTCTTATGTGTGTATGTCTGTCTGTCCGTCCGTGGTCAAAATGCGTTTCCACTCGCTGCAGACAAAATTGCTGGGCCGATGTTTCTGAAAATTTGTTGGTGTGTTCACTGTGGGTCACGGATGATGCCCGATGTTT
>JADBJO010005264.1:50000-52500 GCA_016801955.1 Conus betulinus
GACGAGAAATGATGAAAGTATCGACAACTCGGCAAAGTTGTAAACAAGTGAACCAGATGATATGCACATGGTCTGACACGTATTGACAGAGGAAGAGACCAATGTAACGCCTGACCTTTTGTAGGCGTCTTTGACCACAGCTACTAAATATCAGCAGCACACTATCCACAGTGGCGAAGTGGTTAGGTTATCGCTGCGGACTTGCAGCCGGGAGGGTCATGGGTTCGAGTCCCATCAGAGCCAGCTGTTTGTGGGATTTTTCTGCCCCGACCGGCTCCTACCCAGAGTTGAGTTTTGCTATGGGCTCAGATGGGAAGACTGGGGACCACGCAGCTGAGTTCTAGTCACTGAAATGGATTCGTCTCTGAAGGTGCTGCTCGAATTTGCAGACCAACGCTGCAGGTGTCTGTATCTCCCCAGTCTGGTTGAGCCTGGGTTATGTTCCCAAAGTAAGCGTAGAGTACGGCCCTGCCATGCAGAGTCGGACCGCAACGGAAATGCGTAGCATCATCTACGTCATACTGGTGGTGAGGACACGTGACCCAAATCGATTAGTTTTAAAAAAAAAAACCAAAACGTAACAAATTCTGTGGCTCTTGGTGTCCTACTCTCCCCGTGACCTCACGATCGATGTTATCTCCTCGTCTGTTTCCTTTGCAAGATGTTGTCGAGGCCGCCGGTGTTGGCAGTTTTGTTGTTGTTTGCTGTTGTTGTTGTTCGTCCTTCGATTTCGAAGATGACCATGACTTTCATCTCAGATGAACGATCGCCGAGTGTGGGTCCGCAGGTGGCTGGTGAGGCCGATCTGGGCCCGGAAGGAACGCCCATAACATGCGGGACACATGCGGGTGGGTGGGTGGGTGCTACAGTGGAGGTGGAGGTAGCTCTGGCCTTGCGTGCGGCTCGCTTTCTCTCAGCAAGTATAACTATGGGGACTGTCGTCGGACGGTTTTTGGTGGTGGCGCTCTCCGCGCGTCTGTAGGGGAAGAAGAGGGTGTGTGTGGGAGGGGGTGGGGGTGGTGGTGGGGGGATTACTATGTGGTGTCCTACGTGGTTTGGATCAGAACAGGCACCACTGAACACCATTGAAACGACTGGGCAGCAATGCAGTGTTTTCTTCAGTGACTTGACATGGACTGCTTCCTGTGGATTGCCGGGGCCGGGGCTATGGCGGGGACAAGCCAGGTTGTTGACCAATACAGGAGGTTGATGATGATGATGATGATGATGATGATGGCGACGATGATAGTAACAGATCATTTTGTTTATTGTCTGGTAGATTAATGTGTCGTCAACAGAAGGGGAGGAGAGGGGGAGGAAGGAGGGGGACTATAACATCATCATTATGATGATGCTAATGAGGAGGAGGATAATGATTGTGTTGATGGTAAAGATGGTGGCTGTGATGACAATCACGACTGGCCACAGCGACGATGCTGACGATGACGATAATCAGTGCTCTGTGTGTGTGTGTGTGTGTGTGTGTGTGTGTGTGTGTGTGGGCGTCAGGTGAAGATGTCGCTGATCGAGGGGGCCGGAGGTGGTGGACCGCCTGTGTGAGGAGCGCTTCATGGACGTGGACCCCTGGCCCTGGATCTCCCAGCAGCACAGCAACAGGCCCCCCGTCGCCTGCCCCGTCAGCGGCGGCTACACCTCCTGCTCAACTACTCCTCCCCGCCGCCGGCAGGTAAAGGGGGTGATGACTCATGACGTTTCATTGTCCGGGGGTGGGGGTGGGTGGGGAGGAGATTGTGTGTGTATGTGTTGCCCATGATGCTCCATTGTCCAGGGGGGGAAAGATGGCGGGGGGGGGGGGGATGACCCATGATGCTTCATTGTCCAGGGGGAAAATGGGAGGGGGGGGTGATGACCCATGATGCTTCATTGTCCAGGGGGTGGAAAATGGGGGGGGGGGGGGTGTCCCATGATGCTCCATTGTCCAGGGGGGAAAATGGGGGGGGGGGGGGGATTGATGTCCCATGATGCTCCATTGTCCAGGGGGAAAATGGGGGGGGGGGGGGGGGGGGCGGATGATGACCCATGATGCTCCATTGTCCAAGGGGAAAATGGGGGGGGGGGGGGGGAACCGACCCATGATGTTTTATTGTCTAGGGGAAAGATAGGGGGGGAGGTGATGATTCATGATGCTCCATTGCCCAGGTAGAAGATGGGGGGGGGGGGGGGGGGGGGTGACCCATGATTCTTCATTTCTTCATTATCTTCATTATCACGGGGACAAAGAGGGGGGGGGGAGGGGAATGACCCATGTTGCTCCATTGTCCAGGGGGAGGGAGGAGATGGGAGGGTGACCCATGATGCTTCACTGTCCAGGGGGGGAAGAAGGGGTGGGGGGGTGGGGGTGACGGTCCGTCACTTTTCCAGGTAGATATGGAGGCATTCGAAAACCTTTGAATAACCGTTCCACCCTGTGCTGTCCGTCCGCCATTATCAAGTAACTAACTAGCCCCCCCCCCCCCCCAGGGTGGCCCCGGGTTCCCCC
>JADBJO010005264.1:55000-60000 GCA_016801955.1 Conus betulinus
TGCAGTGCACCCGGCTAATTCTCCATATCGTCACTGTGGTCAAACCTTCCTGTTAGCAAGCCAAAATACCAAGAAACATTCGCCAAAACCCACAAATAAACACAAAAAGAAAAAAAAACCCAGAAAAAACCAAGGTGCTGAAATAAAACAAGATGCAAAGCATGTAAACGTACTCCCAGAAAGTAATAGTACAACGAAAAGAAAAAAAAAGTACATGTACATAAATCAGTCACTATAGCACTTTCTCCCCTTTTGGTGATAGAAAATTTATATGTAAGAGAAAAGGGGGGAGTTGGGGGGGGGTGGGGGGGGGGGGGGGGGGGGGGGGGGGGGGGGGGGGGGGGGGAAATGCTTTCCCCCGACGGGCGGGTTTCCCGCGCAACAGGCGGGGACACTATCGCTGTACTACCGAGGCGCTTACAAATAGCGGTTACACTGAAGCTTATAAACCGTTATTGCTTAAACTGTACATCACAAAATTATCATTTATAGCTGTTAGTAACGGCTGTTCTGATTAAAAAAATATATATATATATCGGGCATCATCCGTGACCCCTAATGAACATATCTACAATTTTCAGAAAGATCGGGTCCAGCACTTTTGTCTGGAGCGAGTGGAACACACTTTGACCACGGACAGACAGACAAAACAGACAGCATTTCTTCGTTCCCATTGTCAAGTACGCCCTGTTCTATACAAACAAGGGAGTGCGCCTAGTTTAATACACAGCCTAAAAGAGAGAAGAGCATTTTTGACAAGCAAAATGTCTTTTGCAAATGTTACAAAACAAATGCCAGGTATGAAAAATGCACAAAACAGCAGTATTTAGACAGTAGACAAGCATGACAACGACAATGCATGGAAGAGGGGCGGGAAAGGCACTGTCAGTTTGATTGCGTGCTGGTGGGGAGAAACATGCTGCAATCTGTTCGTCTGCTTCAGCCTCCTTTCCTGAATTCTGGAAGACCTATTCGACATTTGAAAACTGAAACTGTCGGGGAACGATCTTCCCATTTGAAAGTCCCAAACCGTTTGAAATTCGCTGTTAATCGCATGGAAAATGTGCCACCTCTGCCTTCTTTCAAAATTTAATGTAGAAAACTTTTTTTCCCCCTTTTTTTTACGATTGGCGAGTCTTCTTTCAAAATGAAAGACGATGTGGTAGCTCGGGGTATGCGTGTGTGCACGCGACCGCGCGCGCGCGTGTGTATGTGTGATTTCAAACACATCATATTTAAGTGTATTTCAACTGGTTGTTGGAGCGAGTTTATGGACCTGTGCGTGTGAATGCATATGCAGGAGAAATGTTAAGTTAACTGTTTTAGAGTCAGTAATTATATAGTATTAAACGTTTCACTTGTGTCCTTTTTTAACAGATGGATAATAAAGGGGGGGGGGGGGGGGGGGGTGATGATTATAGCGGATAGCATCCATATATTGCACAGTTTTTTTTTGCATCAGCGCACACGCTTCCCAAACACCGCCATCCCCACCCCTTAACATTCGCCCGTCCATTCTCCTTCACGTACTCACGCACGCGTGCACGTGCGCGCGTGCGCGCGCGCACACACGCACACACACACCATAACACAGACACAAGCACTCGCTCATCATCCATCTTCCGCCCAGCACACAGGCCTACAACTTAGCTCAAGGGAATGCTTGTCAAAACTGGTATATCTTTGAGCTTGTCCTTTTTTTTTTGTGTGTTTTTTTTGTTTGTTTTTTTTTTCCTTTTTTTTGCACTCCCCAGTGTGTCTGTCTGTCTGTCCGTCCGTGGTCAAAATGTGTTCCAGTCGCTCGAGAAAAAACTACTGGACCAAGGTACCTGAAAATTTGTAGGAATGTTCATTATGGGTCACGGATGATGTCCGATGTTTCAGTTTACCGTTATATTCGTTTACTAGCGGCTATAACGGCCCGTAACGGTTTTCTTCTTTTATGGAAAATCTCAGAAAGTACTTGGGGCCGATCTTTCTGAAACTTTGTAGGTATGTTCATTGTGATGGCCGATGTTTACCAGAACAGCCGCTGCTAACGGCTGTAACGGCTCGAAACGGTTTTTTCCTCTTTATGGAATATCTCACGCGTATTCAAGATCAGCTGGGAGTACGTTTGTACGCTTTGCATCTTGTTTAATTCGGGCAGACAGAGGCTGCAATGCACAGACTAGATGGCAGCAAGTTCCATACACATCATGTAGAGAAGCTAATACTGCCACCTCCAGAGGTCTTCATTTGTACGCTTTGGAAATCGCGAGGCCTTCTCAGTGCAAGAAAGAAATGAACGGAAGCAACGCTATAAGATGAGCGAAGCAGGCGAAAAAACGACAGAAACTGTCATCAAATTGAGAGCACGTGGAACTCGCGATTCTGTTCTGAAAGGCTTTATTAAGAAGCCTATGAGGAATGGTGGTGTGTTCTCAGTGTTGTTTGTTTGTTTGTTTTGTTTGTTTTCGTTACAAATCTTTGTACGCTGCTTGGAATCGTGTGCAATCGGTGTTCAGCTACACGACCTGTAAGGACAGTTATAATGATGTAGGCAAGACGTGACAAGCGGGTGTGAGTTACGAAGAAAAAATAGGATTGTTAGGAGGTTTTTTTACAGTGTAGTCTGTACGTTTTATAAAAGGATCACCACACACACACAGCACGCACGCACATACTCCCCCCCCCCCCTCTCTCTCTCTCTCTCTCGCTGTCTCTCTCTCTCTTAAAAAGCGGGGTCACGTGGGTTTGACACGAAGCGACAGGGCGCCTTTTATTTCAGCTGCGGCAAAAAAAAAAAAAAAAAAAAAAAAATCTGTATTTTCCGAAGACAGTGCCAGTTACTGGACTTCCAGCGACTGCGGAGACAGCCCCGAACGCCCAGCTGACTGACAATACCGCTTCCAGCCGGACAATTTCAGGTGAAGGCGGCAACACGGTGATCGTTTTGCGACTGAAGCCAGTCACCGCAGTGTCAACAACAACAATGGCGGACCCTGTGCTGAACAGGAGAACACAAGTTCAGTACTATAGGAAGAGCCCCCCCCCCCCCCCCCCCCCCTCCTCTCCCGCAGCCAGGGTGCGTCGAGATCAAGAGAGAGCCAAAACAACAGAACAGTCGACGTGAACAGGTTGGTGCTAGTCTGAGAAACGCCAGTAATGAAAAATGAACTGCTTCTCATCGAGTCAAACAAACGCAGTACACGGCAAAGTACACAGGACATTGAAGAAGAAAACATGGCTACCTGCGATGATGATGATGACACGCCGCATATTCCTGTTTCTCATCTGTCTTTTGTGTTCCCATCAGTCCGAGTGCAACATATGCGATTCAGAAATCCAGCAGCCGGACGTCGACATAAGTGTTGAACAACCCATCGACAAAATAGTTGCCGGTTTTGACACTGGAGTGGTAAAGGATTATGTTGCTACTCTGACTGGTCGGCAGGTGCAGAGACGGTTGCGTGATCCGCATAGAAATAAACGAGCTCCGGAAGGTTGTGCTTCATCGAACGGACAGTAATAGTGTGCTGCTGTGTGAATCTGGTGATATTGTTTTGGAATATTCCTGCGATCCGCACTCGGAGGACGATTGCGTGTTCTGGTTCGTAAAGCAGGAAGAAAGACACATGTCATCAGAGGAATGTGTCAAAGTGGTCAGTCTCCGGAAAGGAAGACGCACTCGCAACACAGAACATGCAGAGACCCAAGCACGTGCTTTGCGGCGGCTGCACGCTTTCCACGGACTGATCCAGTTTTTTTTTTTTTTTACCTGGGGTGACCGTCGTCTACAGGACCGACAGTAAAGGTATACCAGTGACATTTTTCTCGTTCGCGTTTCTCCGTCATGTAAAGAGAAAGAAAAAGACATTGCTGTGGTTTCCATGTTAGTGGAATCGAGTCGCGTTTTGTCCTTGTGCATCGCGTCGATTAGCGAAATGGCTTAAACTTCGTTCGTTCGTTCTCTCTCTTTAAAAAAAAGTTTAAGTATGACATCCGCCAAACAAACGAATCACAAGACAAAACACGACGCGCTTCGACCTCTCAAGTGTTTTTCAGGCAAGATACACACAGCACTCTGGACAACGAAAATGAAGAACGAGCAATCACTTACCTCATCAAATTCGGCGCAGTAGGCGTTGAATGGAAACGAGGACATCGGGAAGGGGACCATGGGAGATAAATAATTATGATGACAATGATAATGATACTGATAGCAATAGCAATAATAGTGATGATGATGAAAGTATCTAAATAATATGAGTGTTGTGTATCTTGCCTGAAGAAGACCTAAGCGTCAAAACGCGTCGTGTTTGTCTTACGATTCGTTTGCACGTGTTTCATGGATATAATACCTAAACATTTTAAGATATATTCTATCCTGACGACAATATATTTTAATTCTTTAAACCTTTGCAGAGTCATTGCTATAAAGATGGAGGAATCGTTAGCTTACACCTGTTTCTCCCAGGACTTGCTGGTTTCACAGTAATTCCCATGACGCTTAGCCAAAAATGAGCGGGACCCCTTTTCTCTCCCCACCCCCCACCTCCCTCCACCCCCCCCCCCCCCCCCCCCCCCCCCCCCCCCCCCCCCCCCCCAATTTTTATCCCTCGCAGACCCCCACCCCCTACCTTTCTTTCTTTCTCCATCTGTGGGAAACACGTACAGGTTGGAACAACTCTTATGTGTCCTGTGTTTGTTTACAATGAAATTGTAGCCTCAATTAACGTTATCGTATAGAAACAACACTTCAGTGTTCTGTGTTGATTTGCAATGAAATTGCAGTCTCATTCACGTTGCCGTGTAGGAACAACTCTTCGGTGTCCTGTGTTTGTTTGCAATCAAATTGTAGCCTCGTTAACGTTATCGCGTAGGAACAGCTCTTCAGCGTCCCGTGTTTGCATTTAAATTGTGGTCTCCTTTACCTTGTCGCGTCCTCTCACAGGAGGGTGGTGGAGATGTTCAAGTTCTTTACCCGTGCTTTTCCCGCCATTGAATTTCACAGAATG
>JADBJO010005264.1:62500-95000 GCA_016801955.1 Conus betulinus
ATGGTCCTCATCGTCAACATCGTTTTCTTTGTCCTTTGAACAGTTTAAAATATTACCTCTTTATGGTTCCGTATATCTTCAAGTGTGCAGGAAAGGACACTGTTCGCTTCGAACGTCTGTCTTACCTGCCGTCAAGAATGAGACAAGTTCTTTCTTTTAGAGGAAGCATTGTATATCATCCTCATAATCATCATAATTACCATCAATGTCTTCATAATGATAATCATCATCATTTCGTCATCAAGTTTCATTACGTTGATCCTCCTGAACGTCCTCTAACGCACACCATCGTCATCGTCGTCATTTCAGTGTCATCTTCGTCATGTGACTTTTCCTTCCTCCATCCAGCGGGAGAATCGTCTGTCATGGTCATGGACATTCGTTGGTCATTAAGTTCATCGTGGGCATCGTGTTATGTGTCCTGTAGATGAGCCACTGCCGATCATGGCCATGTCTGTCGTCATCACTGTGACGTCATCGTAAGGCGTCTTCTGTATGTCGGTCAGAGGTAGCAATACATTGCAGTCCTCATCCCTCTGTCGGCCAGAGGTAGCAATACATTGCAGTCCTCATCCCTCTGTCGGCCAGAGGCAGCAATACATTGCAGTCCTCATCCCTCTGTCGGCCAGAGGTAGCAATACATTGCAGTCCTCATCCCTCTGTCGGCCAGAGGTAGCAATACATTGCAGTCCTCATCCCTCTGTCGGCCAGAGGTAGCAATACATTGCAGTCCTCATCCCTCTGTCGGCCAGAGGTAGCAATACACTGCAGTCCTCATCCCTCTGTCGGCCAGAGGTAGCAATACATTCCCGTCCCTCTGTCGGTCAGAGGTAGCAATACACTGCAGTCCTCCTCATCCCTCTGTCGGCCAGAGGTAGCAATACATTCCCGTCCCTCTGTCGGTCAGAGGTAGCAATACATTGCAGTCCTCATCCCTCTGTCGGCCAGAGGTAGCAATACATTCCCGTCCCTCTGTCGGTCAGAGGTAGCAATACATTGCAGTCCTCATCCCTCTGTCGGCCAGAGGTAGCAATACACTGCAGTCCTCATCCCTCTGTCGGCCAGAGGTAGCAATACATTCCCGTCCCTCTGTCGGTCAGAGGTAGCAATACACTGCAGTCCTCATCCCTCTGTCGGCCAGAGGTAGCAATACATTCCCGTCCCTCTGTCGGTCAGAGGTAGCAATACATTGCAGTCCTCATCCCCTCTGTCGGCCAGAGGTAGCAATACATTCCCGTCCCTCTGTCGGTCAGAGGTAGCAATACATTGCAGTCCTCATCCCTCTGTCGGCCAGAGGTAGCAATACACTGCAGTCCTCATCCCTCTGTCGGCCAGAGGCAGCAATACACTGCAGTCCTCATCCCTCTGTCGGTCAGAGGTAGCAATACACTGCAGTCTTCATCCCATTCCCCACCGTCATATGACAATCATCATTTCCTCCCCTCTGTAATGCCGGGAGAGTCTTCAGTGTAAACCTTCGCCCTGTGGAAATCCTGTCCATGAAATTTCCTCGTTTCTGTCATCCTCTGTGACTTTGCCGTGTCAAAAAGAAAGAAAGAAAAGGTGAACTATCGTTTGCCATGTTTCCGTATGTGTCATCCATCCATCTGCATGTCTGTGCCAAGACCTCCATCGTTAAAATTCGCTAACTTTCTAGTTTGATGGTCTAGTCTGGCGACCGCGTAATGACAGTTTTAACTACTGGCACTTGCTGTCCGTTTTACAGTGCGGTTTGGTCTTTTCAATCAATTCAGTTATTATGTATTCATTCCTTTGGCATGGAAACGGTTCAGAAAAAAAATGCTGCACGCTTTTGAAAACTGTCCCGGCTATGAAAACGAAGCGAAGAAGCGCCCACACGCTTAGCATGGCTGGACACTCCCCCCTCCCCTCCCCCGCCTTTACCCCCTCCCCTTACATAAGTTGAAAGTCATGATTTGCGATACA
This sequence comes from Conus betulinus, assembly GCA_016801955.1. NCBI lineage: Eukaryota > Metazoa > Mollusca > Gastropoda > Neogastropoda > Conidae > Conus > Conus betulinus. The sequence continues at coordinate 64,448 of JADBJO010005264.1, forward strand.
CACTGTACGTATACACCTCTACTGTTTTCCCATAATCGGAGTCAGTTGTTGTTAATGAGGCAACAGCCCCAAAATAGAATCTGCGTGTCAGCTAGGTGGTAAGTTGAACAGGATCCGCGTGTCAGCTAGGTGGTAAGTTGAACAGGATCCGCGTGTCAGCTAGGTGGTAAGTTGAACAGGATCCGCGTGTCAGCTAGGTGGTAAGTTGAACAGGATCCGCGTGTCAGCTAGGTGGTAAGTTGAACAGGATCCGCGTGTCAGCTAGGTGGTAAGTTGAACAGCATCTGCGTGGTCAGACCGTCATCACTCAGTGTCGTGGTTAAACACACTGTCCATCCTCAAAGTCCTCATCGTCACTGTCCTCCCCCTCCTCCAAACCTCTAGGAGATGGTACCTCACGCGGTGCGTGCTGTGGTGCAGGGAAGGGGTGGTGTTCCGCTTCAAGCATCAGTCCTGCCTGCCCTCCGGGGCCCGCCTGGCTCTCCACCAGAGGGCGCAGTGCCTGGCCAGCTGGCGGGAGGGACGGGAGCAGTTCGCCATGCTGAGAGCCGAGGACGACGACAAGACGTTCTTCTGCCTGCGGCTGACCCCGCGCCACGCCCTGCCCCACGACCACGACTACCACGATGACGGCGGGGTGGACTACTACATCCAGTCCAAACGTCGCCGAAAGCGTGGGAACCGAGTGGAGGTGAGTGTGTGTGTGTGTGTGTGTGTGTGTGTGTGTGTGTGTGTGTGTGAGAGAGAGAGAGAGAGAGACTCTGTGCGTGTGTGTGTGTGTGTGTGTGCGTGCGTGCATGTGTGTGCGTGCGTGCGTGCGTATGTGCGCGTGCATGTGTGTGTGTGAGTGAGTGTCAATGAGTGTGTGTGTGTTTTACTCCCAGAAAACGAAACATACTGCAGTATCACCTCAACCAAGGCAAAATAGAAATATACAGTAAACAAGGTGTAAAATAAGGCAGATTTCATGTACACCACAAAACAGACGAGTAGATAACACAGCAAACATATTTAGTTCAGTTTAGTTCAGACATTGCATACAGCAGACTACTCTTTCAGACATTGCATACAGCAGACTACTCTTTCAGACATTGCATACAGCAGACTACTCTTTCAGACATTGCATACAGCAGACTACTCTGCACCAAACAATACTGCCAGGATGGCAGTAGGCTGAGAGAGAGAGAGAGAGAGAGAGATGATGACGATGATGATGATGATGATGATGATCTTTATTTCCAAGGGTAACAGATAAGCTAACACATGTTTTTTTTTCGTCCTGCCCTTGCCCCGTTAAGGGACTAAGTATGACTAGCGCCTAACACTTTCAAAACTTTTAACAAACACACATATCTTCACAACATTAAAAAGTTCATCCATTAACAATTAAGGCGGAGATGACTTTAAAAGGAAAAAGAAACGATTGGAACAGCAAACAAGAATAAAGAAATTGATTACAAAGAAGAAAAGAATCAGCACATACACATATGGAATAAGCGATCCTCCTATCGAAGGGGGGGGGGGGAGAGAGAGAGTTACATTCCTTTTGTAAAAAGTTAACATACAACAAACTGCTAAGGATGATAATTAGACAACCGCAATGCATCAATAATATCAACATTTTTACTTTCTTTTACATTTACATGATGTGGGTTATAAGGCAAAACGAGAACGAACGGTACAACAATCAGTTATCAGTAAGCAGCAATGAATTCCTAGCATCAATAAGCATAACACTTACTTTTCATGATGCGTGTGCACGCGCGTGCGCGCTCGCTCGCATGTGTGTGTGTGTGTGTGTGTGTAGTGTGTGTGTGTGTGTGTGTGTGTGTATGAGAGAGAGAGAGAGAGAGAGAGAGAGAGCCATGCCATTACATTTTACGTTCCCCTTCCATCTTTTTTTGTTTTCTTCTTGACCATTCATACATTCTATCAAAATATCACATGCTAAACATTACTATATAATTTGAATAAAGAGCAATACATCAATGTGATCAGCAGTAGTCCGGACACACATTTATCACCTTGCAGTTACAGTGCTCGAAGAAATTAATGTATCAAGACATCAATCAATGAGTGACAATGCACCAATAAAGCCAGCGACCACAACAGTCATTCATCATGATATAATTTCAATCATTAATAAAAACTGATAGTAACCATATCTCACATTTAGCATTATCTGGTTTTAAAAACATCAGTGGAAAGGAAACGGCGTATCAGTTTAATATGCAGCAAAACAGAGGGTGTGCCCTGGTATGTGTATTTTGTCCCTAATAGCAATGGTCTGCTGTGAAATGTGTAATTAGTTTTTTCCCTGAAGGATTCTGTAATTTGAGTACATCGGAGATGTAGTGGAAGTGAATTCCAAGCCACGCTACCTGAGTAAGTTTAAGCCTGATTTAAATAGATCTATTCTCGGCGTGGGAACCTGGAATTTGGTTGACTCCCTAGGGTTTATGCTAAATTTAGACTGGAGTGTTTGTGGTGCTAAACCCGATATAAATGTTTTGCATTAGCAGACATCTGTTGACAGCAAACGTTTCTTTCAACGGAAGAGCCCCCGCTTTACTATAATCCCCTTCACTAGATCGATTTTAATAGGACTGCTTTAAGCGCTCTTTTGTAGACATTTTTTTTCACCCTAAACTAAAACACTCTACAACCCCTCTCCTTTCCTTCCTCCTCCCTCTATCCCACCTCTCCCCCCACCCCCACCACACACACACACCCACCACCACCATCCTCTCCCTATACTCTTCCTCCCAACTTACCCCCCCCCCCCCTTTACCCCCAATCCTCCACCTCCCCCCACTCCCTCCCACCCCCACCTCGCCTCTCTCTGTCTGTCTGGCAGCTGGAGGAGGTGGTGCTGTTCGCCAGCTGGGTGTGCCCCACCAGCGCCTTCACGGAGGCCACCCGCCGCTACTACCCGGGCGCCATGTCCAGCGACCTGTCCCCCTACATGGCCTTCAGCGTGCGCGACCAGCAGGTGGTGCGCCAGGCCTGCAGCGACGAGCTGACCACCTGCCACAACTTCACCACCTTCTGCAAGCACCTGCACTGCCTGAGGACCTGCGGCAAGTGCCTGCCCGCGCAGGCCGGGGCGGAGACCGCGCACCTGCCCTCACCCTCTTCCTCCTCCTCCTCCTCCTTCATGCCCAAGAAGGCCAGCGCCATGACCCGGGACCGCTTCGGCGGCGAGTACGTCCACCACGGCGGGAGGGAGGAGGAGGAGGAGGACCAGGACGAGGAGGGGGTCCCGGGCGAGGCCGCGGACGAAGGGCGGGCGGGCGGGGAGAGCCTCCACGCGGAGGGCGAGGCCGAGAAGCCGCCGCCCAAGCGGCCGGGCCGGCAGCAGGCCTGCAGCTTCCCGGAGAGCATGCGCGGCACCTGGCTGCAGCGCTACCAGGACGGCCACGACGAGAAGCTGGTCATCACCGCCTCCACCTTCGAGCACCCTCGCCTGGGCCGCTTCCAGTGCGTGACCTTCAGCCCGCCCGGCTCGGCGGCCACGCCCTTGAGGCGGGTGCTGTGGAGCGCCCACGAGAACGGCTGCTACCCGCGCTTCACCTGCCTGCTGTACAGCACGCCCTCCAAGGCCGTCATGCGCTACCGGCTGGCCCGCCTGCAGCACTGGCCGCTGGAACTGTCCGACGACAGCATCTGCCAGGAGCAGCACTTCCTGGAGGCTGGGGAGAAGTGAGTGCGCTTGCTTGCGCGCTGGACTGGGTTGGGGTGGTGGTGGTGGTGGTGGTGGGTGGTTGGGGGTGGTGGGTGGGAGGTGGGAGGTGGTGGTGTGGGGGTGGGGGGTGGAGCAGAGCGATGTCACGAACTGAACGTTTTCAGACTGTCTGTTGCAATCGAAATGTGTTCTTCCGTGGAACGGCATGTAAACACAGTTGGCTGTTAACAGCAGTTGAACAGTTGGCACGTTAAGTTCAATTAGCTGTTAACAATCGCCGAACAGCTTGCACGTTAAGTTCAATTAGCTGTTGACAACACTTGAACAGCTGGCATGTTAAGTTCATTTAGTTAACAGTTGGTACATTAAGTTCAATTAGCTGTTAGCAACAGTTGAACAGCTGGCACGTTAAGTTCAGTTAGTTAACAGCTGGCACGTTAAGTTCAGTTAGTTAACAGTTGGTACGTTAAGTTCAATTAGCTGTTAGCAACAGTTGAACAGCTGGCACGTTAAGTTCAGTTAGCTGTTAGCAACAGTTGAACAGCTGGCACGTTAAGTTCAGTTAGCTGTTAGCAACAGTTGAACAGCTGGCACGTTAAGTTCAGTTAGTTAACAGCTGGCACGTTAAGTTCAGTTAGCTGTTAGCAACAGTTGAACAGCTGGCACGTTAAGTTCAGTTAGCTGTTAGCAACAGTTGGACAGCTGGCACGTTAAGTTCAGTTAGTTAACAGCTGGCACGTTAAGTTCAGTTAGTTAACAGCTGGCACGTTAAGTTCAGTTAGTTAACAGTTGGTACGCTAAGTTCAATTAGCTGTTAACAACAGTTGAACAGCTGGCACGTTAAGTTCAGTTAGCTGTTAGCAGCAGTTGAACAGCTGGCACGTTAAGTTCAGTTAGTTAACAGCTGGCATGTTAAGTTCAGTTAGTTAACAGCTGGCACGTTAAGTTCAGTTAGCTGTTAGCAACAGTTGAACAGCTGGCACGTTAAGTTCAGTTAGTTAACAGCTGGCACGTTAAGTTCAGTTAGTTAACAGTTGGTACATTAAGTTCAATTAGCTGTTAACAACAGTTGGCACGTTAAGTTCAGTTAGCTGTTAGCAACAGTTGGCACGTTAAGTTCAGTTAGCTGTTAGCAACAGTTGAACAGTTGGCACGTTAAGTTCAGTTAGCTGTTAGCAACAGTTGAACAGCTGGCACGTTAAGTTCAGTTAGCTGTTAGCAACAGTTGAACAGCTGGCACGTTAAGTTCAGTTAGTTAACAGTTGGTACGTTAAGTTCAATTAGCTGTTAACAACAATTAAACAGTTGGTACGCTAGGTTCAGAAAATAAGTGTATAAGAGTAAGAAACAAACTGGACATAAATATCATTCAAACAAAACAAAACAAACGAACAAAAAAAAAATGCTGAGGCACGAAATAGCGCATACTTTGTATACGAGTTCAAAATATCAGTGGTTAAGAGTTTGAGACAGAGGTAAGACTAAAACGTAGTACACAAAAGATTGAAGGGGGGTGGGTGGGAGAAGACATTATGGATACGTCTGTCACCGCCTCATACGGAAAACTTGCCGCCAAACACCCCCCCCCCCCCCCCCCCCCCCCCCCATCCCACACTGTCCCAACAGTCGTACCCATCAATACATGTCAGCGAACAGCCCCCGCCAATCACTGCTGGCCGGAAGGTGCCAGACACAGCAAGCCAGCCGCACCTGTCGGTGCCCATCAATAGACGAGGTGCCGGACTATTCGTGACAGTAGGGCAGCCCCACTGTTTGTGAACTATTGCACAAACATTCGATGTGAACGCGCTTTTCTTTTTCTTTTTACTTCTTTCACCCCCCTTTGCGCGTGCGCGCGCTCTCTCACTCACTGAGTCACTCACTCACGCGCGTGCGCGCGCGCGCGCGCGCACACACGCACACACACACACACAGAAACAAGGTGCACAAAGAGAAAGATTGTACAGCGCGCTCGCGACTGGTAGAGCTAGGTCATTTGGCAGTATGGCGGAGTCAAGCGAAGACGAACTTTTGTTGCTGGACAGTGTTCTGCCGAACATTATCTAGGAAAACGCAAAAGAGTGGGCGTTCATGAGATTAATCAAAGGAGGCGAATGGAAATTGAATACCATAAATTGTTTCCTTTGCTTAAAAGGAGCCCTTCTCGTTTTCATTCCTACTTGAGAATGAGCCAAGAGACATTCAAGAACATCTTAGAAAGAATTGAACCAAAGATAACAAAGAACTGGTGCAACTTTCACCAACACACCGCGACAACACGCGACGGGGCACCAGGAACACGCTTGCTCGCGAGAAAGAATTAACTTTTGATTCTTGACGCTTTCCAAGCGTCGCTTCAAATCGCAGGCGCGATAAAGCGAGCGTGCTTTTTGTGCGGCACAAGCAAATTTGGAGCAACATTTCAAGCGCTTGTCCCAACGCGCTCGCTTTTATCGCGAGCAAGGGGGGGGGGGGGCTAATCAAAAAAGTCCGTGTACGAACTGTTTGAGCTTTGATTCCAGGAGCTATGCAACGCTAGGATGACAAGAAATTAAAATTAATTGAGCGTGAATGCATTTCCCGTCGTCCCAACAAGTAGGCTACACAGTACGCCTCGCGGCGTTTTTCATTTCGTCCATATAACAAATGGTTTTGCCTTTTTTTTTTGTTTGTTTACCTTATATTGATGAAGATCCTAGGAACTTTAAGGGAATATCAGTTCTGATTTTCCTGTTTAGGTGTGTACGGGTGTAATTAACTGCAGAACTGATAGCGTGTTTTAGATTACTTCAGGTCACAGGCGAAGAACACGTCGGAAATTGGATCACTGTAGTAGTGGGTTCTGTTGTACGTCTGTTGGTTTTTCTTCTTCTTCTTCATGGTCAGAAGTACTGTTTCTGGAAGAAGAAAAAAACAAACAATTCTTTGTTACTGGTATTCTTTCATTTGTCATTGGTAATAATCAATGTTATTCAACCTGTCTTTCCTCCTTTTTAAATAGTGTGTGTGTGTGTGTGTGTGTGTGTGTGTGTGTGTGTGTGTGTGTGTTGTTCTAACTTTAAGTTTTCTTTCGAGTTATTTATTTCCATTGTTTTCAATTTTCTTCGCTTTCTCCTCCATCCTCCTGTTTTGGGGCCTCCATCTTCCTGTTTTGGGGCCTCCATCTTCCTGTTTTGAGGCCTCTGTCTTCCTATCTTGGGGCCTCCGTCTTCCTATTTTGGGGCCTCCGTCTTCCTATTTTGGGGCCTCCGTCCTCCTGTTTTGAGGCCTCCGTCTTCCTATTTTTCCCCACCTTTTCTTTCTTTTTTTTTCTTTCTGTTTTCCCTCCTCTTTCCGTCTCTTTTGACTCTAAAACACCATGTAGATCTGTCGGTTCCGTCACTGACGGACATTCTCATGCGAACGTTACTATTTTGGACGTTTCAAACAAAGCGGTTTTTGTTTGTTTACTTGTTTGTTTCAAGTTTTAATCTTCTTTTTACATATTTGATATTCACAACGTTTGCATAGGAATATATGGCCGCAAGCCTCTAGCGGTAATGTGTTGCCTCTTCTGTTACCGCTACGTCCCCAACTCCCCCCTCCCCTCCCCTTTCAGGGACGCGACTTAACACGTGCTTCCTTTCTGTCACTGACAGGTACTCCTTGCGGGGATGGGAGGTGGTGCGGAGGGTGGGCCACATCCACAGCGTGGCCTGCATCCTCCCCCACTATCTCCCCAAGGTGGTGTCCTTCCACGACGACAGGGGGCGCTCCGGTTGTCTGGTGCACGGCACCTACACCTCCCCCCGCGCCATCATCCTCTTCTTCTACCCGGAGAAGGACTCCTCCAAGTCAGCAAACTCCGCTTCGCGGAACCGCGCACAAAACCGTGACGTCAGCGGCAGGCACGAGGACGCTGGGCACGAGAAGAACGACTACGCTGGTGGGGGGGTGCACCACGCTGACCCAGAGGTCAATCCCGAGTTCCACCCGGGGGCCGTGGCGCCCGGCTATGAAGGGAAGGTGCAGAGCGTGGGTGTGTTCCCCCACAACGTCATGAAGGTGGCGAATCACGGCAGCCCGGACCTCTACCAGATCGAGAACGGCCAGTACAGCGATATGGGCAGCGTGGGAACCTGAAGAGTGGAGTGAGAAATCCCGCGGCCACTACCACGTGCAGTCGTATCACCACCCGAGCAAAGCCCAGGCCAGCCAGCGCCAGGCGCACGGCGGTCACAAGCCCTACCCCCACGCCGACTCTCGGCCCCACTACGCAGCGTCATCCTCAAGTCACGAGGACTACCCCGACGACCCGCTGTTCGGCAACGGGGGCTACCAGCAGCACAGTTACGACCCGTACTACAAGAGGGGGTCCCGATTCCGAAGGAGCCACCAAGAGGACGCGGCCTACGGCCACCAGTCGTCCTACGACTGCCTGGCCGTGATGACCTACGTGGACAGTTACAAATCCCTGCTGACCGTGACGGCGGAGAACCCCAAGGAGATCCTGTGCTGGTTTGTGGTGAACGAGACCACGGTGGTGATCTTGAAGGCGTCCTCCTGCAACTCGCTGACCGCGCAGCGCGTGCTGGGCGACCCCAGCCTCAACGCCAGTCACATGGTGCACGTGCACAGGATCCTGCACCTGGAGGAGGGGCGGCATGACTGCGAAGCCTTGTTCCCGCCCTTCCGGGACCGCCCGGAGATCGGCCAGTATCGGGAGGAGCAGTCGAGCGCCTCCAGGCCGTGGCCGTGCTCCTGGTCGTCCCTTCTAGCAACAGGGCTGTTAGTTGTGACCCTCGGTTCTCTTCCATCTTCAGCGATGAGTGGGCGACAGAAGGATCGGTAGAGGTGACGCCCACCAGCGGTGGGGGGGGGGGAGAGAGAGCGAACGCTTGTTTGTGGACGGAAGTTGTGTTAGGGTTAAGGGGCCTGGCAGAGGGGGGAGGCGTCAGAATCATGATTCTGGGGCACGGCGTCAGATACAAAACGAGATTCTTTTTGTTACGTGTAGTTTACGTGGGCGAGTCGCAGACATCTGCGGCTTGTTTCGCCGTGCACTAGGGTGTGTTTTGTTTGTTGTTTGTTTGCTTGTTTGTTTGTCTTTACGCCGGTATTTAGGGTCACTCCTGGTCAGGCATCATGGTTCGAATGTGGTGCGCAGTTGACGCTCAGCCCTAGCAATCAGAAGACAGCTGTGTCGAACTCGGGGCGCTGTTCTCTGAAGAAAGTGGAAGGACACAAAGGGACGGCGGACCTGAACGAAATGACATGTGGTTCAACACAACTGTACAGACGCCAAAACACATGCACTGTTACACCGCCGCCTCTGCACCACGACAGAGACCACAACAGTTGTGTACACTGCCGTAGTGGGCGAGACTTTGAACACATGGACTAGGGGCGCAACCACCACCCTGTAGCAAACACGAGTGCACCACGCGCGCAGCAAGCACCAAGAACTGCACGTGATGTCTGCCGCTGGCACCGATTCCTGTCTTTGACGCCCAGTCTGCGATAGCCCTCAGCAGGCCTGCGTCGGTAAGTCTGGAACCGGGATAACAGTCGTCCGGCTGGGCTGAACTGCCCGGCTCAGCACCGCTGGGTGGCGGGCATGCTCGTTATGACGACACAGTGCGAGGGTTTTGTGATCTCGAGGTGGAGAAACCTTTGTTATATACATAGTATTACGTCGGGTTTGCAGTTCTGATGTCCAGCTGGACCAGTATCTGAATGGTTAGTCTTGACTGCATAGGATTTTTCTGTACGTGGTTTGCGTCTTCTCTCTGCTTAGTGACTTGTCTCGTTTGTTATGTTTTTTTGTCAAAGCGTTGTCAGTCTTAAGAGCATCTCCCATTTTCTGCCGCACTATGTTCAGTTGATGTGTGTGTGTGTGTGTGTGTGTGTGTGGAGACTTTCCAGTTGGCCATGTTTTTGGTCTCTTTTCAAGGGTAACTTCTGATGTCCAGAGCCATTTTTTGTGAAAGGGGTGCTTTTTAACATCCTTGCAGAGAAGCTTTTACTAGTCTTGAGTTAGGTGGGGTTTGTTTTCGTTTTTTTTGTTTTTTTTTTTTTTTTTGACAGTATCACCTGCCGTTTTAGAGGGTTCCGTCGGTGCCCAGTTGGTATAAGTAACGCAGTGTTCAGAGTCGACACCGCCAACAAGCATGCTCTGATCCTTGCTGTGTCGGTCTTTCTCTCTGTTGTACTGGGGAGTCTGGAACTCATCGTGGAGACGCTTTTCGGTCTGTTATGGCTTAGAGGAGCTAGCACGGGTTTCTGTGCTGCAGAGCGTTCATCAACCACTTTTCGCATATGCACCTGTGTACATTTTTGACTCGATGTAACAAAGCGAGTCCACGTAATGTCCCTCTTTTGTGTGTGCGCGTGTATGTTTGTGTGCGTGTGTGTGTGTGTGTGCATGCGTGCGTGTGGGTGTGTGTTCGTGCTAAACATTTTAATGTTTGCATTTCCTTGGCAATGACGAGCGCTAGAGCATCAAACTTGACCGCGTGATCATCCATTTCTAGCATGAACAGCTTATCCGGTGCGGTGGTCAGTGCCGTAAATCTGCAACCCCCCTCCCTTTCCCTCCCTCCCTATCCCCCCCCCCCCCCCCCCCCCCCCCCCCCCCCCAACTCCCTCCCCATCCCATTTTTATCGCACACGTGTCACTGGCTTACGGGGGTAACGAGTCCCAAACGGGATGAAGGTGTTGGCCACTTACCGGCAGTATCGATATCTGAGGTTCAATTTTGTAACCCGTACTTGCCCGTTACAACACATTCTTCCCGTCTAGACAGTGGGTACGATAAGGACACACCACCTGTGAACCGAAATAGGCACAACGCTTCATCAGTTAATCTGGTTGGTTGGTTGGTAGGTTAAACGGTTTCACTGGCTTTTCGCTTGCGAAGAGTAGAGGAAGCCTCACTGAAGAGACATCGGCAGAGCCGTGGGATCCCAAGCTAGAAGTATGAGGGACTACTATGAGGGATAATTAACCACCAACGACATAGTCCTCAATGATGTGTGTCGCAAATTTACGGAGACTGTTTGACAGCAGATCAAAACTTGGTACTAAAAGGCGGCCATGATTGCTAGGTTCTGGAAAGAGTGTTTCGTAATTTTTAAAAAAAAAAAAAAAAAGAAGAAGAAAAGGAAATAAGGTATGTTCCGTTCTGAACGTGATCATGCATATAAAGGGTTCTGTCTCTTGATTTTCGACGATTTTGGCCAGGACTTGAACCCGATAGTCAGGCTGAACCGCCTATGCCAAATGGTGAAAAAAAAAAAAAAAGCATGTTAGATTGTATCTTCTGCGTAAAATTTTCGAAAGTCTGCTTTTTAACGGGCAGAAGTGAGGAATGAGTAACATATGACGGAAACTGAATGATTTTAATCAATCCCGTATCTGTGTAGTGTGGCCATTCATTGGCTGCACATTCTTCTACTGTCCTTGTAGGGATTCACGTGAGACAGGAAAATTAGGACGGCCGCTGCCTACGGTGTTGTCATGGTTAAATCTGCCGGTGGTGATGTCCTGAATAAATCTACACATGGTGTTGTCATGGGTAAATCTGCCGGTGGTGATGTCCTGAATAAATCTACACATGGTGTTGTCATGGGTAAATCTACACATAGTGTTGTCAGGGGTAAATCTACACGTGGTGGTGTTGTCATGAATAAATCTACACATGGTGTTGTTGTCATCTACACATGGTGTTGTCATGGGTAAATTTACAGAAGTTATGTAATAGCGGCTTGGACTAGACAATCTGATTTTGATGTGAATGGTTTCCTATGCTTTTTTTCCCTTCTTCTTTTCCTGCTACAGCAGTGTGCAGGACAATGTGTTGACAGGGCTTGTAGGCTAAAGAATATTGACCACAATTCCAACTGTCTCACTTTGTTGTCATGGAACAGAAGTTCGCGGCTGTTTTGTGCTTATGAGATTTAACAAAATGGAACATAAGTTCGCGGCTGTTTTGTGCTTATGAGATTTAACAAATGGAACATAAGTTCGCGGCTGTTTTGTGCTTATGAGATTTAACAAAGTATTCCAGAAATTCCAGTCAGTGTTTTCTGTTTTATATGAAAATAAGCAGAACAGTTTGGATTTTGAAATCATTTATTTTTGACCTGCTGTCGTGATTTAACCTTAGATGGCGTATCTGACCTTTGACATGAAAACAAGTTATCTCCAACTGTTGCAATGGCTTTATGTATTATACTGTATTGGTTTTTTTGGCTGAACGTGACACACGGGAAAGGATTTTTTTTTTTTTTCTCCTAAATCTGAAATAATCGCAGTTTCCCCCCTTAACTCGACTATGGGGGTATTTATACACACAGATATTTGAATATGTATGCGAACACATCTTTGAAATGTTTTATATCAACTGATTCTTAGAATATTTATTCCAATATGACTTTTGAGATACTCATGTGAACATGATTCTTGGAAGGCTTCTGTTACTATGATCCTTAGAATATTGATCCCAACGTGGTCTCGGAACTATTTTGTTTGTATGATCTACGGAATATTTATGCCAACACGATCCCTAGAATTTGGAGGCCAACTTGCTGTTTGTTTTTTTTTTTTTTTTTTTTTTTTTTTTTTTTTTTTTTTTTTTTTTTTTTTGCTTATAGGCCAGATTTTCAAACCGCATGTGGAACTCCTGTATGTCTGGTAAAGAGTTCTACTTATTATAGAATACGTTTTAGAGGCTATCCCCTCTAGTGAGCTGTACATTTATTGAGTTTTCGTATGATGCAGCACATCTACCGGATTATTTCTGTTTGAAGATGTATTGGATTTATTGTTTGTTTGTTTTTCTCTCATCTGTTTGGGAAAGCTGTTATTATTTTTCATTACTGAAGATGGCAAATGGTATGGCGAGGGAACTGAACTGGAAACAGCATCCTGTAAGGAATAAGAGAGAACGTAGGCTTTGACACAGAAAGACCCACAGAAGAGAACGTAGCTTTGACACAGAAAGACCCACAGACCACAGAAGAGAACGTAGACTTTGACACAGAAAGACCCACAGAAGAGAACGTAGGCTTTGACACAGAAAGACCCATAGACCACAGAAGAGAACGTAGGCTTCGACACAGAAAGACCCATAGACCACAGAAGAGAACGTAGGCTTTGACACAGAAAGACCCACAGAAGAGAACGTAGGCTTTGACACAGGAAGACCCATAGACCACAGAAGAGAACGTAGGCTTTGACACAGAAAGACCCACAGAAGAGAACGTAGGCTTTGACACAAAAAGACCCATAGACCACAGAAGTGAACGTAGACTTTGACACAGAAAGGCCCAGAGAAGAGAACGTAGGCTTTGACACAGAAAGACCCATAGACCACAGAAGAGAACGTAGGCTTTGACACAGAAAGACCCAGAGAAGAGAACGTAGGCTTTGACACAGAAAGGCCCAGAGACGAGAACGTAGGCTTTGACACAGAAAGACCCACAGAAGTTAGAACAAATGCAAAAGATTTTTTGGGACAGGCTGGTTTTGAGCAGAAACACTTTTAAATGCAAGAGATTTATGAGGAAGCTGTTTAACATATATAAGACGCCATAAGCTTAGGAATGAATACTTAGTATTTGCTAAGGAACGTTAGCTTCGAAATATTGGAAAGGCTGTCAACAACCAAAAGCATGATTTTAAAAGACGGTTTCAAACAGGAGAACTGACAACTTTATACCGAAGACGAAGGATTCGTGAAGACGTTTTTCCAACAGAATGACGTCATTCAATGCTTTCAGAGCAAATTCAAAGGATTTGAGAAAATGATTCTGAAGAAAAAGGCATCTTAAACTTAACACAAATACCAAGGATTTGGGGATATGATTTTCAACGGGCTGACATTAAGAATTCAACGGCTATTTCAAACGGAACGACATCAATATGTGATGACGGTTTCAAGCGAATCGACGTTTGGAGATGAGAGTAAATACAACGAATTTAGGGAGACACGTGAAGAACTTGAATGGCTATAACTGCGAGGACCGTTTTCGAACAGACCGACATCAGGAACAAATGTGAAAGTAGGTAATCCAGGTATCTTTAAATCATGATGCAAAGGGAATGAAGGTGGGCGAGAGAGAGGGGGGGGGGGGGGTTGCCTTCACAAGCGGGCCTAAACTAACGTACAGAAGGATAAACGGGATCCCTTGAAAATATGTCGGCATGCAGCAAAGAATGATTCAAGGTTTCAATTCGAATGGAAGCGTGGAGGGACAAACTTAAAAAGTGCAGAGTGTCAACATTTATTTTTTTTCGGACTGACGACTTGTGTGTTTTCAGTAGTGTCAGTTTTGTTTTTTTTTTTTTTTTTTTTTTTTTTTTTTTTTTTTTTGCGCAGCTGATAAATTTGCTGCGCATCCTTACATTGATGCGATTTAATTTGAATGTTGTTGGTATGTGGTGGATTCTTGTTTGCTGCTTACCTATGGTGGTGAATTGCGATGACGTTCCTCTTGTGACATGTAGAAGTGATAACTTGTCCTGCCGCTCTTGGTGTCCAGAGATTGTGAAGCGCTGGCCTGAAACACGTGAAGAAAGCAGGACATTTTTTTTTTTTTTTTTTACCTTGTTTTAACAACTTTGGTGCCATCCAGACAATGGCGATGTTTATGACGTTTTGTCCGTTTCACTGAAAAATCTTTATCACCTGCCCACCCACCCTTCTTCTTCTTCTTCTGCTTATTATTTTTTTTCATTGACCGAGCTCACATTTGGCAAGTCAACGATTTGGAGTGTGGCTTCTGTGTTTGTGTGTGTGTGCGCGCGCGCGCGCGCGTGTGTGTGTATTTGTGTGTGTGCGTGTATGCGTGTGTGTGTGTGTGTGATATTTTGTTTGTAGTTCATCGATTCCGGAAAAAGAGCTGTATAGTGTAAGATTAGGCAGATCTGATTGACGCAATCGGCACAGCTCTCCGCTTTCATCGCTTTCCTAGCGTTCAAACGTTTGCGAGATACAGTGACTTTGGTAGTGGAGCTGACGGTGTCCACCAGGTCGCGCTTGGGTCCCAGCTGGGAATGAGGCCAGGGTCTAGGTGAGGGGGCTGCGGGCGGAAACTGAAACAAATGATCAGAATGATTCTTAGTGAAGCCGCCAAAATTAAGGATAAACAAACTACAGGGCAAACCACGACGCGTTTCGACCTGCTAGGTCTTCTTCAGGCAAGAAACAAGGTTCAGGACAATGAAGACGAAGAACGAGCAATCACTCATATTCTCGTATTCGGCGCGCGAGCATACACACACACACACACACACACACACACACACACGCACTCTCTCTCTCTCTCTCTCATACACACACACACACACACACACACACACACACACACACACACACACACACACACGCACGCACGCACTCAACACCTATTTTGCGCCAGATACGAGAAGATAAGTGATTGCTAGTCCTTCGTTTTCATTGTTCTGAATATTGTATATCTTGCCTGAAGAAGACTTCAGAGGTCCAAAAGCGTCAAGTTCTGTCTTGTAGTTTGTCCTTGTGGCGGACACGCTAAGACTTATTCTTAATCATTGGAATGAGGCGTTTCACTCTGTGTGTGTGTGTGTGTGTGTGTGTGTGTGTGTGTGTAGATGAGAGAAAGGGGTGGGGTGAGGGAGAAGGATGGGTGAGGGAGGGAGCGACGGGTACTTTCGGGGGTAGTGCTTGGGCTTGGCTGCCTTGCATTCAACGAAGAAAGGATTCGTTCAGCAACCCCACCCAAGCTCTGATGCACTTCTCCTAACGTCAACAGCTGGCCAGCCGAATGCGCCATCTTGCTCCAGAACACTTTGAGCATGACGTAAGCTGTGGACATTTATGGGGAGATGGGGGGTCTCGACAAGACTGGGAGAAACAAAGAGAAGTGTCTGTGATGGTTGAATCATTCCATGGGTGATCTGTTATACAATACTTTACAGAACATATTTTGCCCTGGGTTATTGTTCGTTGCCCAGCGCGTGCAAGTGTCTACTGTTCATTTCTTTCACCGTTACGATTCTCCCCGCATAGTGATCGATCTCTCTGCTGTGGATATCCTGATTTAGGATTCACATTGAGGCATCATCGTTATGATTGTTGTCATTGTCGCGTTAGGTGTTGTTGTCGTGTCTGTTGCTAACTGTAGATAGTACTAGGCTTTGTTTTTTTTTTTTTTTTTAACGCGATAGCCGAGACTGTCTGGTGACCTTTGCCGCGACTTATGGACTTTTGTAGCACGTTGGACCAAAATACCGGGCTGTACGAGTCGTGCAACAACCCCGAGAGTTGGTCGGGGTCTAGATCATACGGTCTGATCCTGACTGGAATTGCAGGGTGCTCACCGTTTTCTCTGCCGTGAAAGTGACCGTGAAACAGGTGCGAGCTATTGAGTTCAGAATGTTTTTTTTTTTCCACTTCAAATCCTTGATACGCGTGTCCAAGATCATATGTAATAGTGTAACGCACCCACATGTACATGCATGTATTAGAGTGTGCAGATGCTCTGCACATGCACATATGCCACATACCACCCCCTCCCCCCCACACACGTCCATCCTTTTCCTCTCTCCAACCATATACACACACATGCGTGCTCGTGAGCGCGCGCACACACACACTTGAATACATCCGTCTAATATCACTTAAGGGTGAACAGACGTAAAACTAAAGAACGAACTTGAATACATATAGCACGCAGAAAAGCGTGCTCTTATTATTTTCTTTGTAATTAAGGGTTTATTTTGCTTTTGTCTATACTTCTTTCTCCCCCCCCCCCCCCCCCTCTCTCTCTCTCTCTCTCTCTCTCACACGCACACACACACACACACACACACACACACACACACACACACACGTGCATTTTCTACGCCTGTCTCCATCTCTGTTTCACTTACATATTTCTTCTGCTTCCGTCTTCTGGTTTGGGTTTTTTCGTGTCCTTGAATCCTTTTCTTGTGTGAAGTCCAGGAAATATGAAATACTCGGAACACAAATCATGGCAATGTTTGAAAGGCTCGGTATAATTAACGTGCTTGTTCGTCTTAACACGTTTTCTTTCAGTAAAACGCTTAAACCACAGCTGTTGTTGGACTTGGTATTGAGTGGGACTCGAATAAAGTACCCGAAAGTGCGTACGGAATAATCTGAAAAGTTTGTAATCTACAATCTACAGAACAGTTTCTTTTTAAATTCATTGCAGTCTGAATGACTAATGGGGGTTATTGTCTTGTTTGTTTATCGATTTTTTTTTTTAAAGAGAAGTGTAGTATTTTTCTTTTCTGTTTTGTTTGAATCTCAGTGATCTACACTGGAGCTGATACGTGACGAGATGTTCAGATTTTTGTTGTTGTTGTTATTTGGTTTGTGACGCTTTTTTTTTTTTTTAAATAAAATGTTGAAAACGGATATAGCATGTTTTTATCATTCATTGACGTCTGCATAGTAAATGGCATACATACACTTAATATCTTTCAACACTTTTTAAATACGAGGTTTTGTCAGGTCTTGATGTTCCTGGGAGTCAATAATCTGCGGATCACTCGGAATCCATAGTGACCCATTTTCTGCACTACGTCAACACGTATGGAACATTTTTTTTTTTTTTTTTTTTTTGCTTTGTTTGCTTCTTTCTTCTTGTTTGTGTGTTTGTTTTTGTTACTTCGTATTGTTGATGTTGTGATTGCGATAGTTTTTGTGCTGCCAGCGCATTTGAGTTTGAGTGTTTCTCGTTATACGTTCATTATATCCGTAGATGTAGCTTGAGTTGGGAGAGAGAGGTGATTCACACCAGTGTTTTTTTGTGTGTGTGTGTGTGTGTGTGTGTGTGTGTGTGTGTGTTTTCCTGTATTATTTGTGTTCTTTCGCTCGGATGTTTACGCTAACACTTCACTCGTTTTTTCTTTTTCTATTAATGGATCTGTCTGTCTGCCCGACTGGCTGTAATTGTCTACCTAGGTATGAACATTTCAGTACACACACACACACACACACACACACACACACACACACACACATATATATATATATATATATATATATATATATATATATATATATATATATATATATATATATATAACACCTCTGCCTACCTATTTATGTGTGCATGTAAATACGTGTGCATGTATTTGTCTGACTGAGCATGTGTGCCTGTCTGTCCCTCTTCCTGTGTATGTACGAATATGTCAATTTTTTCTTCTTTTTTTACGCTTTTCCCTTTAGGCACTTCGACACATCGTTGCTATTTTGTTGCAACAGACAGACACATTTTGGAGAGAGAGAGAGGAGGGGGAGGGGGGAAGGAGAGGGAGGGAGGTAGAGAGAGAGGGAGACAGACAGGCAGACAGACGGACAGACTAGCCACGAACGCAAGCACTTAACACACACACACACACACACACACACACACACACACACACACACCACACGCACGCACACAGAGAGTTAGGGAATATGCAGAACATTTTCGTCAGATCACTTTTGAAACAAACTGTAACTCCTTATGCATCCAACTGACGTTAAAAGTGATCAGAATCTCTCTCTCTCTCTCTCTCTCTCTCTCTCTCTCTCTCTCTGTGTGTGTGTGTGTGTGTGTGTGTGTGGTGTGTGTGTGTGTTGATGGTTCTTTTGTGGTTTCTTTTGTGGTTTCTCCTTAGGTTTCTTAAAACCCGTAAGGGTATTTACAGGAAATCAAGGCTTGTGGAACAGTTTGTTGGAAATCTGCACGGTTGGACAAGGAATAGTCCGTGCTTGAAATTATTATTGCACAACACTGGTATGCTTCAGAACAAGCAGAGAGGAAAAGAAAGATACTGACGTCTACCAATACCTTAAAAATCGTTACCATGTTATAAAGCGTTTTTTTTTTTTAAGTACTTAAAACTGAAGCACATACCACAGACATGTTTCAGACAAAGATCAGAGATATAAAACGGTCACATCAAGAGTGTCCACTAGCATGTCAGAAACCACAACCGCGCTTTTAAAGCTATGAAATATTATATACAAAACTTTTAAGTCTTCAAAATGTGTATTGTCCTATTGCGTCGTAGGTAAAATTCGAAAATGTGAATAAAAAAAAAAAAAAAAAAAAAAAAAGCAATGCTCCAGTCAATCGCTAGAGGTCAATGTCCTGTCTCACCGTGAAGCCGTTGTCAATCATACTGTGGAGAACACCACAGTTATGCGATACAAGAAGCGGAGGGAACGAAGGGAATTCTAAAAAAAAAGAAAAATTGTTGAGAAAGAAAGAGCAACAGAAGAAAGATGAACCGCTATCAGAAACCCGAGAACGGCTAGGCAGTCGCACCAGACACTCTTTTTCAACACACAACTAAAAGCAGCAGAAAGCCAGACCCTGTGTTTCTTCACACAAATTATTCGGAAACGCCCTTTTTGTCCAGGAGGAGTCGGTTTTTTTTTTTTTTTTTTTTTTTTAATAATGGACCACGACAATCGAGATGTTGTTCGTGAAAGGTAATTCCAAGCACCAGAACAACTGCCGTGGCATTTCTCTGGTCAAACTCTTAGCACGATTCGTCTGCACAAAATTGACAGCAGCATTGCAAACTGATCCGAGATGAACGAAAAATAACCAATATACACGCGACTTTTTGTTTTTTGTTTTTGTTTTGTAAATTGTTAGAATGAACGAACAGTTCGAATTTTGATGAGATAGTTACAATGATGTTTTGAAACTGTGTGTGTAAATTGTTAGAATGAAGAGTTGGACTGTTGATGAAATAGTTAGTGATGTTTCGAAACTGTGTTGTATTCATAGACTTTTGAACAGCATTCTGTTCAGTATGTTACGTTCTTCTCTGGTCAGCTGTAATCACAGGCAGGCATCCCAAACCAATTACTTGGTATATTTTAAAACAAACTACAATTCTAGTTTCAAAATGAGGCGACAGCAGGCGGAAACTGAAACTAACTTGAAAGAAGAATTACCGTTCCGCCGAAGGAAAAAGACAAACAAATTACAAGACAAAAGAAAAGAAACGACGCGTTTCGACCTCTTTGGTCTTCTTCGGGCAAAGACAGCTGTCAACAAGCAGCAATTGTTCCTTAAGTTTATATCAGAGTTTTATTTATGAAATAAAAAGGGCGTGAGAAGTGGCAGAGAAAATGTCAAATACTTCTGCCTCCATACAAGCTGTTCGTCAGGGCGTCTCTTCTCTTCATTCTTTTTCTCTCTACACACAGACAGATTTACAAATGAAATAGCATCAAGTAGTAGACGCGAATTTCCTACGGGGTAGTCCCGCACTTAATAATTTTTTTTTTCTTTTTTTTTCTGCACTTTGCTGAGTATTTGACTCTGATAAAAGCAGCAGGCAGTCAGGACTCTAGAATCAAACAGCATGCAGCAAGCTTTACTTTACGGTGAACACAAAGACAAGACAAAAATCTCTTTGGACGTAGAGATCGTTCAGCACAGAGATAAAAAGGGAGGTAAGCAGGTCCGGGCTTCGAAGGGTCATAAAATGGCTTTTATTGTGTTTTGATTCATCTGACGTTTTAACGTGTTTAAAGCCGGATAATGAATCACAAACTATTCTTTTACTGTCACAGGTTGGTGTGTGTGTGTGTGTGTGTGTGTGTGTGTGTGTGTGTGTGTGTGTGTGTGTGTGTGTGTGTTTACTTTGATTCTTACAACTAATCGTGAAACAGTACGTTGACCTATTGAAAGAAATTAATTTCCATAGAAAGGTGTGTTCATTATGGAGGTTTTCGACCGGAAGTGACCCACAGTCACGAATGCCCGGATGTTGCAACGTATGTCAGCACTGCTGAAGTTCCCGGCGCTTTGACAGAATTTGTTCTGGAGAGGAAAAGAGCAACTGCAGCATCTAAAAACAAAATATTGAAAGGGCCTGGGATGTTAACTCCAACATTTTTTTAAAAATAGTTGACTAGTAGGTTGCCTGAACTCTGTAGAACTCATCCCGGATACAGGGCTGCTGGGCAAAACAGGTAAGATAGAATTGGTAAGTCTGTTTAGCCCCCACCAAAAATAAGTTAATAGACTAAATGAATAAATTAATAGATAAAACAAAATAGATGAATAAATAGAACACAGAAAAAGTAAATAAATGAAAACGTAAACATTCCCATCTGAAGCAGAAACGACCTGGGGTATGATGGCATCAGCCACAATCCTTTCAATGTTACACCCACGTGAAGATGCTTGAAATACTGGTTTAAGTGGTGTGATCCTGTGCAGTCTTAGCGAACGTACAGCATTTTACTGGACAGGCAAAGACGACGTGCGTATTTAAGACACTTCTTCTCTGTGTGATTGGTTAGACTCGTGATCAGTTGATGGTAGCTGGTAATCTTTCTTTTTTTCTTTCTTCCCATCTTGTAAAGACTCTGTGTGTGGAATGTTTCCTAAGAACGGTTTTTGTCAAATGGAAACGAGTGGTAAGGTCCCGATATGTAATAGGTC
The DNA here is from genome assembly GCA_016801955.1 of Conus betulinus. Classification (NCBI taxonomy): domain Eukaryota; kingdom Metazoa; phylum Mollusca; class Gastropoda; order Neogastropoda; family Conidae; genus Conus; species Conus betulinus. The sequence continues at coordinate 85,584 of JADBJO010005264.1, forward strand.
CAGGAAGATATATTTCAATGCTCTCCTTTTTTTTTGCTCTGCTCTGTATAAAAGCGCAGTAGCGAACGTAAATGTAACGGTTTGTTCTCTCTTTGATTGGCCAGTCTCTCTCTCTCTCTCTCTCTCTCTCTCTCTCTCTCTCTCTCTCTCTCTCTCTCTCTCTGTCAGATAGGCCACAGCCCCTTCTGAAGGGGATTACTTTCAATACCTTACATGGTGATTACAGCAACAGCAACAAAATAATGCATAAAAATGATACAGAAAACATAAATGCGTGGAGTACAATCTGTTGTACAAGTGCACGAAGTACAATCTACTGACTCAGATACTAACTTCCACTTGGATGGCAAATTCATCTGAGCACAACAGATCGCCTCTTAAAGGCTCTATACAAATATATGCACAAATTCCTCGCAATACTTTGATTTCTGTTCGTCATTAGTAGACTCACATACGGAATTGACATGGGTTTGCACGATATTTTGATGGAATAAATTCCTGCCGTAGATCACTGAAAGCAGGGCAGAGGAACAAAAAGTGTAGTTCGTCATCGTTCACCTTTTGACACAGTGGGCATATAAAACTGTCATCCTGAACTCCATTATACCTTTTACAATGCACGGCTACATCTGAACCCCCAAATCTGAACTTTGTCATGTAATTCTTGATATGTCTGTCAATATCGAGTGAAAGATACATTTTCACAATTATTAAACGACTTAAATGTTCTGTACCATGAAAACCTGACACTTTCCTGAATATGTTCATGCCAGTTTTGCTATGTTATCAATGAGTCTTTGACAAAATACTTGCAAAAAATATTTCACATTTTCCACACCCTGGTTCAGCAATACAAATCCAAAACTATTTAGAAATAGTATCTTACGAACACCTGACGCCCACACGTGGATTTACCACATGTATCTAACCAGAATAACATTTTGTAAGCCTTCAATGGTAACCTATTATCATTCATCCGTGATATCTTCAGCCAATATCTTATACACGGCACACGTGAATTTATATGAATATCAAAATTTCAAATTTCTGTGTCTCTGTCTCTCTCTTTGTCTGTCTGTCTGTCTGTCTGTCTCTCTCTCTCTCTCTCTCTCTCTGAATGCGCGTCTAAAGCATCGATTGCTAAAAGCCCCTTAAATTTTTCTCAGGATGACGCGGACTTATTTTCTTTTTCTTTTTTTTTCTTTTAAGTTCGTTTGCTATGAGGCGTACTGATCATGAGCATTCTTCTTGTTTCTGTTGTTAACCTGCCCTTGTGCATTGTTGTTCGTCGGTCTCACCGGCAACGATTGTCTTGTCCGAACAATCCAGTGTGATGAATTGTGATGCTTTTATGTGGCATTTCTGTTGACAATTTTTTTTCTTCCTCCGCATGAAAAAGCTGCAGACGATTTTTTTCGCTTGGCTCTAAGGGCCCGAATAATGACCATGCCAGAAACTCTCACGCCGAAACCACTGATGAGTGAGTTCGCGCGGACATCGTATCCCCCACCCCCACCCTCTTCACCCAACCCCCACTCCCACCCCCATCGCCCCCGAGTCCCTTTTAGCGTACATGAAAGGTACTTAGTAGTATTTCTAGCGTGAGCGAAGTAAGCTCTCGACGTCACACACACACACACACACACACACACACACACACACACACACACACACACACACACACACACACACACACACACACACACACACACACACACACACACACACACATACACACGCGCGCACGCGCGCGCGCGCGCGCGCACACACACACACACACACACACACACACACACACACACACACACACACACACACGTCGTATTCTCCTTAGGCCAATTTGTCCACACAAAACGCAATATTGAGTGTTTTTTGCAAAAAAAAAAAAAGAAAGAAAAAAAAAAAAAAAAAAAGAAAAAAACATTTCCAGCTGCTTGGCACGCCAGCGACAGGGAAGGTATGGAAGTGCATTCTCAGGGTAGTGAAAATAGGGGGGGGGGGGGGGGGGGGGGGGGTGGAGGAACGGGGGGGAGGAGAAGGGGGGGGGGGGGGGTGATTAGGACGTTAAACTCATGGTTTACAAACAACAATCATCACCCAATATAAGATCTTCATTTGCTGATAACAAACAACAATCATCACCCATATACGATCTTCATTTGCTGACTGTACTGATAATAGCTGTGTGTGTCTGTGGTGCGTGTGTGTGTGTGTGGGGGGGGGGGGGGGGGGAGGGCGGGGGACTGGAGGTTTGTAACCCAAATTTCTTTTCGCGTAGTTTCCGGCCTATCTTTGATCGTCGAAAATATTGTTTTAAGGAATATAAACTTCTATACGTTTAATCTATACCGACAAAAATTGAAATTTTATGCGTCAGTACCCCGAGTACAACTTTCAATTTGTCAACAACAAAAAAGGTGCCGTGAAACCATTTCAGTTTGGCTTACATGAACCGTTTTAATGTTTAAAAAAAGAAACAAACATTTACAACCTTGGATTTTTCCCGTTATTCACAACGCTCTTTATAAACATACCTTTGAAAATTCAGTGAACCTGCTGTGGGACTTGTGTATGTACGCGCGCGCGCTTGTATATGTATGTGTGTGCGTGTGCTGATCAAAACGAGTTTAGGACTTTTCACTTCATTCTGCTTCCAAGGGCGCTTACTCTCAAAGAAAAACAACAACACCCCCCCCCCCCCCCCAAAAAAAAAAAAAAAAAAAAAAAAAAAAAAACCAACAACAACCTCGGTCTCAGGTGCGACCATACCTTCAAGTTTTTAATGACCACAGTCTATAAAGAAAAAAAAAAAAAAAAAGTGGTCTAACCTGTTGTTGTAGTCTTTTGACATATCAGGCGTACCACACCTTCCAGTTTTAATCATCACAGTCTACCGACCACACAGTACCTGTTCAGGGCTGCTAAACTCTCACAGCGACAAAAGCAAGCAAACAAGCAAACAAACAAAAAAAAAACTGTTCCATCACCAAACAGGGCAGCCATCGGCAAGAAAATACCTTGACAAAGACACAATGAAAGTGGCTCAGACATGATAGCTACGCTACAGACATCTGACGGCAAATGAAATTGCGCTGTACTTCACTGTTCCCTGTTTCAGTACATAAGAAAAGGTTATATGTTGTTGTCATCGATGTTTTCTGTATTGTATGATGGCTGGTTTCAATTTTTAAAAAAAACGAAAAAAAAAAAAAACATGTTATAATTCAGACCCTAGATCTCAAACGTGTCCAACTATGTCGTCCGTGCTCAAAAAAAAAAGTTACATGAAGTTGTAATTAGTGTTTTCTATTTTGTATGATGGCTAATTTCTGTAAAAAAAACAAACAAACAAAAACTTTTATCATTCAGACCTAGATCTCAACCTTGTTCAACCATGTCGTTGCTGAGTAATGGAAGGTCCTGTAGGTTCTAAAAACAAAGGCGCATAAATTAATCGCTCAGTGTGAAGACGGTCTTTTTTTAATTCCAGAAACGGTGAAAAGTACCGTTTTGTTGTGTCTTTGTGGTCACTCATTTTCTTGTTCCCCCCCCCCCCCCCCCCCCCCCCCCCCTTTTTTTTCCCCCCGCTTTATCGGTCAAATGTGAACCTCCTGAAGGCGGATACTTATTGAGTCACGAAAACCCATTACTATGGCCCATATGCTGATCTGTTCTTGAGAGGATCTCTCTTGAGGGCACATAAGACCGTATGGCGAAAGCTTGGCTGTGTCTGGGGTGGCACTGTCTTCATCTGTCCGTGGGCAGGGGTGGCTGGGTCTGTGGGGTGTGCTCGACAGCTGGAGGGTGGTGTTTTTTCGCCGGTGGGCTCTGCAGTCATGAAATAACGGGCTGGTACACACCCATGGGGGACGCTACTTCAAGGCTGTTACGAGTTGCATCCTGTGGTCCGAGTTACCTCTGTCCTGGAGCAGTTATGTCCCTTGACATCTTAATGGAGTGTCCAGCGCGCGTGCCCGTACCCATCGTCAACACAGCGCAGGCCTCCAAGGGTGGTACAGGACTGCTCTAAAGGCAGGTGACGACAGTGCTTCTCTGGGTCCTCCCCAGCACCTTCGGGTGTTTCTTTTTCTTCTGCGAGGATTGTGGCTGTTTCGAAAGACCGCTGGCGTGACAAGCGTGCAGACTTTCGGAAGCCCGAAATCATTGCGTTAATCGACCGTCTTCACTGTTGAGGGCTTCAAAGGGTCACAGGATGGGTGTTACTCTGTTCTGATTCGTCTGATGTCTCAACGGGTTCAAAGCGAGATAAAAGAATCATAAATTATCTTTTTTTACGTCATAGTTTTTTTCTCCCCCTTAACGATGGTTTTACTACTTAATCGCCAAACAGTAATTATGACCTATTAAAAGAAATGGATTTCCATAGAAAGGTGTGCTCATTATCTCCTCTGTCTCTGTCTCTCTTTGTCAGTCTCCCTGTCTCTGCCTCTGTCTTGTCTGTCTGTCTCTGTCTCTCTTTCTCTCTCTTTGTCCTCCTTATCGACTCTCTCTCTCTCTCTCTCTCTCTCTCTCTCTCTCTCTCTCTCTCTCTCTCTCTCTCTCTCTCTCTCTCTCTCTCTGTGTCAACCTCAGCCAGTAACAATTAATGCATCTTACTGCACTATTTACATACAAAGGATAGCGGCCCAGTTCGCCAATTTCAAACTTGTTCGGTTCTCTGAGGGGTGTATTTAAAAAGCGCTCACAAGCCAACGAGTGTATTTTTTTCAATAGAATCAAGTCTATGGAGTCCCCACATTTCACAGGCATACAGGAGAACGGGTTGCACCTGCGCATCAAACATTCGAAAAAACAAACAAACAAAAACAAAAAAAAAAAACAGTTCTTTGAAACGTCATTCAGTTTCGTTATATATCTGATGCAATCAAGACACGCTCCCTTACCTTTCACTGCAAGGGCGTCGATTCCTCTATCTATACTCATTTTTGTTGTAAATACAAATCCCAGGTAATCATAAGCGTCACTAAATCCAAGTATCCATCTGAGATATGTGATTGGTTTGACCCCATTCTAGGGGCTGATGGCCTGAAGAATTGAAAATGTGTTCTTGTTCTTGTTCTGTCTGTCTGTCTGTCCTCTCTCTCTGTCAGTCTCTCTCTCTCTCTCTGTCAGTCTCTCTCTCTCTCTCTCTCAGTCTCTCTCTCTCTCTCTCTCTCTCGATTGAAGTTAAAGATCATAATTGTGATTTTTTTATGACTAGTCTCTATCGTTTAATACCTTTTAATTCAATGTGCTTCTTTTTTTATCCTTCAAATTAGTTTACGAACGACATTTGTAACCAACTGATTTGCTGAATCACAAAAAAAAAAGCTACAAAAGTTTAATCATGATGTAATTTTCAGTTTTATATTGATAAACACGCATGCACATGACTATTTTGCGATGTTCTGTTTATTTGACCCCAGATTCATCGTTATGAAGGTTATCCACTTTTGAAGTTTTTGAAAAGTAATCATTTTGTTTTGCTTTGTTCTGTTTCGGTCTGTGGTATATTTTCAAGCAGATTAGGGCTATAATGTCTCAAATCGTGTTTTTTTTTTTTTTTTTTTTTTTTTTTTTTTTTTTTTTTTTTTTTTTTTTTTGTTTTTTTTTTTTTGCTTGCTTGTTTTTAAACACTGATTAATATTAGCTTGTAACTTTCAGGACAGCAAAATGTGCTGGAAAATATGGGGCCCAATCCAAACATGTTTTCTCTCTCTCTCTCTAATTAAATAAACTGTGACAAACATAATGCAGTGTTTGATCTAAACCGCGCTGAAACGCTTGTTGCCACATCCTTCGACTAGGATGCTTTGGGTTGTTCGTGCAGCAGTTTAAACTGAGTGTGCCCCTTATCCCCATTATCCTTACAACCCCTACCCCCAGCCCCGCCCCACCCCGCTGCCCTGTCCTCCTCCCCACTCCCTCCTCACCCTGTCCCCCCTCCTCATTCCATCCTGCCACACACCTCTTTCCCTCTGCATTCGTCCCCCCTCCCCCTCCCCTCCTCCTCTGAATACCCCCCCCCCTTCCCCTGGCACCCCCTCTCCATCCCCACTTCCACTCCCCTTTCCCCCACACCTATAACCCCTCCTGACCCCCCCCCCCCCCCCCATCCCCACTTCCACTCCCCTTCTCTCCACACCTATAACCCCTCCTCACCCACCCCCCTCTCCATCCCCACTTCCACTCCCCTTTCCCCCCACACCTATAACCCCTCCTGACCCCCCCCCCCCCCTCTCCATCCTCACTTCCACTCCCCTTTCCTCCACACCTATAACCCCCCTCCTCACCCCCCTCTCCATCCTCACTTCCACTCCCCTTTCCCCCACACCTATAACCCCTCCTGACCCCCCCCCCCCTCTCCATCCTCACTTCCACTCCCCTTTCCCCCACACCTATAACCCCTCCTGACACCCCCCCCCCCCCCCCACTTCCACTCCCCTTCTCTCCACACCTATAACCCCTCCTCCTCACCCCCCCCCCTCTCCATCCCCCACTTCCACTCCCCTTTTCCCCCCACACCTATAACCCCTCCTGACTCCCCCCCCCCCTCTCCATCCTCACTTCCACTCCTCCCCTTTCCTCCACACCTAACCCCTCCTGACCCCCCCCCTCTCCATCCTCACTTCCACTCCCCTTTCCCCCCACCTATAACCCCTCCTGACCCCCCCCCCTCCTCCATCCTCACTTCCCCCCCTTTCCCCCCACCTAACCCCTCCTCACCCCCCTTCCATCCCCACTGCCACTCCCCTTTCCCCCACACCTATAACCCCTCCTGACCCCCCCCCCCCCCCTCTCCTCCCCACATCCACTCCCCTTTCCCCCACACCTATAACCCCTCCTGACCCCCCCCCCCCCCCCTCTCCATCCCCACATCCACTCCCCTTTCTCCCACACCTACAACCCCTCCTGACCCCCCCCCCCCCTCTCCATCCCCACATCCACTCCCCTTTCCCCCACACACCTATAACCCCCCTGACCCCCCCCCCCCCCCCCCTCTCCATCCCCACTGCCACTCCCCTTTCCCCCACACCTATAACCCCTCCTGACCCCCCCCCCCCCCTCTCCATCCCCACTGCCACTCCCCTTTCCCCCACACCTATAACCCCTCCTGACCCCCCCCCCCCTCTCCATCCCCACATCCACTCCCCTTTCCCCCACACCTATAACCCCTCCTGACCCCCCCCCCCCCCTCTCCATCCCCACTTCCACTCCCCTTTCCTCCACACCTATAACCCCTCCTCACCCCCCTCTCCATCCCCACTTCCACTCACCGTTTCTTCTCCACACCTACAACCCCTCCTCCCTCCCCCCCCCCCCCCCCCCCCCTTCACCCCATCCTCTCTTCCCTCTTTCTTTGTTACCCCCTCCTTACCCTTCTTCCATCCGCGCTCATCCCATCCCCTCCCTCCCGCCAGATGCATCATCCCTCTCCACTTTTATCCTTCCATCCACATCTCCCCCCCCCCCCCCCCCCCCCCCCCTCTCTCCACAATTACGGCTTCACGCCATTTTCATTCCACCTTTCTCTCGATTCACATCCCTCCCCTTCCTCCCTTCTTCCCTCCGAACCCATCTCCCCCCCCCCCTCCTCCATTACCCTTCTCTCATCTATTTCCTCTCCATGCCCACCTATTCCCCCCCCCCACCCCCTCTGTTATCTCCAACACACACCTACCCCTGTCTCTACCCACCCTCTACCCTTTTGTCTCCACATTCCAAGTCTGTTTATCTTGACATGTGATATCGGAAGCTGTAAGCTCAAAGATGTTCCACCTAAGGGTGTGTCCCCCCCCCCCCCCCCCCCCCCCCCAATATTTAAAAGAAGTCAGTTAGTTTCATCTCTTGAGATCGACAAGTTGATCACAAGAAATTCCACATTGGATTTTTTTTTTATTTGTTTGGTTGGTTGGTTTTTTTGCTTCTTTTTTTTTCAATGAAGTTGTGTGTATTTCATTTAAGTGTTTTTGTTGTTGCCGTTGTTGTTTGTTTTTAATATTTGCATGGTTTTGTTTTCAAATTCTCTATCCATACCAAGAGCGGATTCTTTGATGGTTGAGCTGTACCCTTAACATGTCTGCAGATGATTAAACAGTTTTGTCTGATTCTTTAGCGGACAAACCTCGATCAGCACAAAGGCGAAGATCTTGTCCTCGGGAAATTTCATGCTCATAATGTCCTCTTGTCAATCACTCTTTGAATTTTTTTTCTTTGGTCCATCATCATCATCATCATCATTTTATTATTATTATTATCATTGTTGCTATTTCTTCCCTTTCTTGTTTATTCACTTTTTTTCTGCACCCAATAATATGTTGGGATTTTTCAGTATAAATCGTACCTCTTGTGTCCGGGGAAAGTTATACCCTCGTTTCTGTCACTCTTTATAATTTCATCTTTTCTATTACTCTTTGAGTCTCCTTTTTTTTTAATTTTAAAAGTAGTCTATCATTTTTTTTTTCCTTTCTGGTCCATTCTTTTTTTTTTTTTCTCTGCCCTATAGGGATGATAGGATCTCTCAGTATGAACAGTACCCTTCGTGTCCGGGAAAGTTATGTCCTCTATTCTGTCACACACTTTGTTTCTACTTTTTGTCCTAATTTTCGCTGTTTCTCTCTCCCCCCCCCCCCCCCCCCCCCCCCCCCCCCCCCCCCCCCCCCCCCCCCCCCCCCCCCCCCCCCCCCACCCCCCCTCCAAGCCATCCGTTGTTTTCCCTGCATCTGTGACCCATTCAGGTACTTTGTTTGTAGAAAGTCTTAACATTCTTTTACTGCGGCTTACTTCTTGCTATTTTTTTTCATGTTCTGGCCTGTGGAGACTATTAAGTATGGGAGGGGGGGTGGGTGGGGGGGGGGGGGGGGTGATGGGGTAACCGCTAGAATGGGTGCTAGCTGCCCATTCGTAAGTTGTGTTTTGATAGTGCAGCATTTTCTTTTTTTTTTTCTTTTTTTTTTTTTGGCATTAAAATAGTTTCTTTTCATTACAATCTTATTCTTCATAGTTTCTTTTTGTTATCAGTTTACTTCTACGTAGCCGTGGGCTGCAAATCCAATGCAGGCCTAATGGCTGGCTGGCGTCCTCAGCACAACTGAAGTTTACATCCTCCACCCCTCAAGAGGATCCTCAGATCAGCTTTGTATCCACCCTAAGGAGGGTCAGTAGATTAGCTGTCAGGTTATAACGCACAGAAATGTCCGCGCTCGGATGGTTAGAGTGACTCCCTAAGGATGATGACGGTCTTGGGTTCAAAATACCCGTGGGGTCGGGTTTTTAAAATTTAGTTTTCATTTTTGTTTAGTTTACTCTTGTGTTTGTTTGAAAACCCTGTCTGTCCCCTCAGTAAAACGGGTACCTGATTCAGTTCAGGGAAGATTAAAGGCGGGGGAAGGAGAGGGATAGGCCCCGCCTTTCATC
>JADBJO010005264.1:102500-105000 GCA_016801955.1 Conus betulinus
ATGGTTCTCTCATGCAGCTAGTGAAGGGTTTTCATATATTTATGATATACATTTTCCATTTTTTCTTCACCCCCCCCTTCCCCCCCCCCCCCCCCCCCCCCCCCTTTTTTTTTTTTTTTTAATTTCAAATCTTTGCCAAGTCATTACTATAATGATGGAAGAATTTTTAACCTGCACTTGTTTTCCCCACTACTTAATTGTTCAGCATTATATATATATATATATATATATATATATATATATATATATATATATATATATATATATCTGGAGTCCGATGACCTAAGATATCCTCGTTATCCAGCATTGTTCTTATACTGCTATTCTGTTGAAGGAAACTGATGTCACTACTGAATCATCGGCAAAGACATCTATACCATTCCAAACTGGGAAACAGGGCCAAGTTCGTTCTTGATTACGCTGATGCCAAAAAAAACCAAAAAAAAACGATCAACCTGACATCTTATATTCACCAAAGATGCGTTTAGAAAACAAATATCCCAACCATCTCAAGGAGTTTACAGATGGCTGCTCACTGACAAAAGAAATAGAGGCCGGTTTTTGTTATCTCAGAAGAAAAACCATATTATGTTGGAAAATACAGGTCAAAATTCGCAGTTGGAATAATAGCTAAGTTAATGGCTTTGACATATAAAAAAAAAAAAAAAGCTGACTGACCACAGTCAGGTCTTCCAGTACTGATCTGCGTAGAGTCGATGCTAGTACTACAATCCCTCAGGTTTTGCAAATCGAATGCAGGTAATTATATTTAGAAGAATTTTGTCATTTAACTCTTATCTTTATACATGAAGGAACCGACTCAACTTTCTTTTGGATTCCTTCACACTGTGGAATCTTGGGTAATGAACACGCTGACAGATGTGCCACAAAATGGAGCTAGAAATGTAATGGGTGCACAACAACTTTCCACACCCTTCATTTTACAAAGGGTCATCAAATGTTACGACAAATGGTCTGGGACTGTTTCAGAAATAGAACAACCTTAGGTCTCGTGTAACAACACAAAAAACCGTCAACTTTTCAGCACTGATTATGTCAAAGGCCAGCAGTTTCCTGATGTATGTCCAATACACAAACTTGGTTTCAGCGTTCTATCGACTAGACCCAGATGCTCTCAGAAATAAATACAAAGCTTCAACAAAATGTGTATGTGGCCTAAAGAAACAAATCAAGACGGGCTTTGTCTGAATGTGTGCCTCTCCGGACGTACCCATCATGTATGTCAGGCATGTCTGTAGCAGATGTTGCCTTTTTTCTGATACTAATCTTGTTTTTAATGGTGCCTCTTCTCTGATATCTAGTCCAGTTAGGTATTTAACATGATATCGGCGGTCTTTTTGTGAGTATATGTACACACCCACACCTACAAACACATACACGCACGCACAAAACACACACACACATCTCTCTCTCTCTCTCTCTCTCTCTCTCTCTCTCTCTCTCTCTCTCGTCTAACATCACATTTTTTTTGTAAAAGACGTGAAGTGAATGCAAAGCACAACAACAATTACTACTGCTACAGCTGCTACCACCACCATGACTACTACTACTACTCCTACTACTACTACACCCCCACCCCCACCACCCACACACACACACACACACACACACACACACACACACTCACACTTTGCATAATTATTGTCCAGAACAGATGTTGAAATAAAAAAACAACACTGAAATGTCCAGAGCAAAATTTAGATTCATGAAGACAGGCTGAACACGACCCGTGACTGAGGTCAAAGGAAGCAAACGACTCATTTTTCAGTCGCAGCAACGCCATACAATATACTGCATGCGGCTGGCAGCACCACATCTGCACGGGTTCCAACGACCTTCCATTGTCTGCACGGCTCTCTTCTTTCTGACCGCTTCCTTCGCCCGGTTCAAAGTGTTTTTTTTGCTTCTTTCAGCTGGAAACTGCGTCGCAGCTCAAGACACGACGCAAATCTGGAAATGTTCGTTCCCTTTTGTGGCTTGTCGTAAACGCAGTCACTCTGGTTGAAAAACAAGCATCTGACAGCTCAGTTTGCACGCCAAAGGCGACTTTCGCCATACCTTGCCGGTTATTCAAAGCATCAGCGATACGGTTTGCAAAACAAAGAGCCAAATTGTTGCGACATCGCGAACGGCTGCATCAACGTGCCGCGCTGAACCATGCGCATACATCCTGTTTCTAACTGTTGATTTCCCTCCCTAGGATCTGTTTGGTGTCAGGTTAACCCCTCCGGGCAGGGAGTGGGGAAGGGAAGGGCGGTAGGGTGTGAGGGGGTATCACCAGTGGTCATGCATTTTCAGGGACAGAGCGTCTAGGGTCTGGAATCAACGTACGTATTTGCTGCGCGAGGACGGAAGAGTATGCTGACTGTGGTTTCTCCTACAATCCCAGCGTCTGTCGCGTTCTGTCTGTCTCTTGTCTCCCTCCTGCTTTGTATCTCACACTGAAAGAACAGACTATAACTGGAATCTCAAACTTTGA
>JADBJO010005264.1:110000-122500 GCA_016801955.1 Conus betulinus
AATCATTATTGCTGGCATCCCCCCCCCCCTGTGTGTGTGTGTGTGTGTGTGTGTGTGTGTGTGTGTGTGTGTGTGTGTGTGTGTGTGTGTGTGTGTGTGTGTGTGTGTGTGTAAGTGTGTGTGTTGTGTGCGTGCGTGTCTGCACACACACACAAAGTCATTGGTAGCCTTTGGAACAAAATCCTACCAACAGGCTTCGTCTCAGCAGAAATCAAACAAATGAAACACGGTCTTATCACACACCAACAGCAAGCTAGTTTACAGAATTCGACCGAACAAGTAGCCCGATGTAACATACGCCTCAAAGTGTGCTGTGGTTGCAATTTTAAAAAATCACACAGACGTCAAGAACTCTCACAGAGGCAGTCACATGTTGCACATCCTAAGGCACGTGTACTATGACCCTTCTTCTCTGTCTCTAACATGTTTATAGCCTTTATGATGTGGAAACTTCTTTATCTGAAACCGCAAAAACTATGCGTGAAGATTGTTGAGGAGTGCTTGTGAACTGAGTGCATGACAAGAGATGGTGAGGAAACACAGAGAAGTGTAAATGACATACACTATAATTATGTTTTCTCGTTTAAAATCCACGTCATCTTGGAGACAAACGTGATTACATGTTCTCTCAAAGCTAGACGTCAAAAGCAAAACGTTTTGAACATCTACACAGCCATTGTTTTGGTTCCATGCACAGTGAGTGAAACATGCTCTGGCAGATGTGAATGGATCTGAACGTTCATGCTCGTCATCTCATTGGGCGTTGTGTCGCTGGTTTCGGCACACCGCATTATTTTTTAAACTGTGCTTCGCCTCAACAGGATGACACTCAATTCTGACAACTACCTCCAACTTTGCCTATTAAAGACGGTATACCTCAGGGCTCCATTCACGGACCTTTATGATTTTCAGTCTATGTCAACAATTTCCTTTAAATCTTAGTGCACAATGTAAATTATTCGCAGACGACACAACCATACATCCCAGTACTTCTTGTGCAGCACATACCTCACTTACTCGTAAAACTGTGTCCGCGAACTAATCAAATAGTTGGAATTAAACCACATGAGCTTGCATGCACTTCAGATTACATCTAGGAGCATTTCCACAAGCCAGAAACGTCAAAGCCTTTTTCTGTCGTTGCGCTCCTCTCCACATAAATGGTAACCACTTCGACGAGAACTAGAAAGTTCTTTGTGTTGTCATAGATAACGATCCATCATGGTCCCAGCATGTGACAATGACTTGCAAATTCGTTTCTAAAAAGATCTATCAGTCACCTAAAAATCAAACACTTCCGAGATTTGTATTCTTGAACAAAGATCTTTTTCCATTCCTTCATTGGGTCATATATAAATTACGTCTGAACTGTCTGAGCCTCAGCAGATGAAAATGTTTCAAAACAACAGAACTGGACACAACCACCCATACGTCTTGCCCGCATCAGCCAGAATGACAGAAAAAAAATATTTCAACCAGAACTGGACCGAAACAATCCACACGTCTTACTCCTTCCAACCAAAGCTGGACCCCAAACCCACACGTCTTACTCCTTTGAACCAATAGTGGACCCCAAACCCACACGTCTTACTCCTTTGAACCAATAGTGGACCCCAAAATCCACACTTCTTACTCGTTTCAACCTAAACTGGACCCCCAAATCCGCACGTCTTACTCCTTTCAACTAATAATACTGGACCCCCAAAAAATCCACATCTTACTCCTTCCAAGCTAAGCTGGACTCCGAGATCAACACGTCTTACTCCTTTGAACCAATAGTGGACCCAGAAATCCACATGTCTTACTCTCTCAGCCAAAACTAAATAAAAAGAAAATCAACGCAACTTACTCTTATAAGCCAAAATTGAACAGAAAAATCTACAGGTCTTACGCCTATCAGCTCCATCCCCCATCTCCTCCCCCCCCCCCCCCCCCCCCCTCCCCCCCCCCCCCCCCCCCCAAAAAAAAAAAAAAAAAAAAAAAAAAAAATCCCACACGTCTTATTCCAATCAGCTAGAGTCGAACAGAAAAATCCAAATCCAACGTCTCACTTCCACCAGCCGAAATTACATGCCCCCCCCCCCCCCCCCCCCCCCCCCCCCCCCCCCCCCCCCCCCCCCCCCCCCCCCCCCCCCCCCCCCCCCCCCCCCCCCCCCCTGCAAATGCAAAAAAAAAAAACCGAACCTCACACTCCTATCAGGCACACCTGAACCCAAAAAATCCACACGTCTTGTTCCTGTCAGGCAGAATTGGACCGTAAAACCCACACGTCTTACTCCTATCAGCCAAAACTGGACAGAAAAACCCACACGTCTTACTCCTATCAGCCAAAACTGGACAGAAAAACCCACACGTCTTACTCCTATCAGCCAGAATTGGACAGAAAAACCCACACAGCTTACTCCTATCAGCCAGAATTGGACAGAAGAATCCACACGCCTTACTCTTATCAGCTAAAATAGGACAGAAAACCCCCCACTTCCTACTCTCGGCCAGAACTGGACAGAAAAAAAATCCACTCGTCTTATTCTTACCTGCCAGAATTGGTCAGAAAAAAACCCACACGTCTTACTCCTATCAGCCAGAATTTTTCTGTTCAATTCTAGCTGAGACGTGACGCGGAAAAATAGAACACAGTATAGCAGCATACTATAAATACTGTACAATTCGACGTGACACGGAAAAATAGAACACAGTATAGCATCACACATACTGTACAATGCGACGTGATGCGGAAAAACAGAACACAGTACAGCACCATACTATGAAATAGAACACAGTATAACACCATACTATAAATACTGTACTATGCGACGTGACGCGGAAGAACGACGCCATACAGTGCAGTCCGATGCCATACACCAAGTTAAAACATGACACAGCACAGTAAGACATAGTCCCATACCACAGAATGGTCTGCCATTAAAAAAACACACACACACAAGAAAAAGCTGAACAGCACTATATATATATATATATACACACACACACACACACACACACACACACACACACACAATACAATATAACGCAATACAATACAATGCAACGCAATACAAAGCAATACAAAACAATACGATGCACAACACAATACAACGCAACGCAATACAATACAATGCAAACACACACGATGCAAAGCAATACAATGCCATAGAAAAACAATACAATACAACGCAATGCAGTCCAGTACAATACAATTGAGCACACAGATGAAAGTCATTACGACTTACTGACCAGGTCTGGCCATCATCCCCCACATTCCCGGTCCCTCACGTTGAATCCAGCGAGGCTGGAGGAGTTGAAGCCGGGCAGACGGTGAAGACAGTGGCACGAAGTTGCTCGTCTGATGATGATGATTACGAGGAGGAGAGGAGGAGGAGGAGGAGGAGGAGGAGAGGATGAACTCAAGGACTCGGCATCAGACAGGGAGTCAATGCCGTGTCCGGATCCTTTGCTCGTGACTTGGTAAGAGCCTGCACAGTTTCAGAACAAGATCTTGTTAAAGGATCCTTCTTCAATGCGCCAGAAAGTCACGGAGAATGAACTCTTGGTCTTTTTTGTCATCAGTCTCTTCCTCCTATCCCCTCTGCCCGTTGCTCCCATGCAAACACCACTCAAAAAGGTAGATAAATACATTAAAACAAAACAAATAAAAAAAACCCACCCAACTTCCATGAACACATTGTCGTGCATAGGGTCGACTTCACCGTCACACTACAAACACTGCTGATGCGTATTTTCAGGCCATGAGAGCTTTAACTGCAGAGAGACTCAACTCAACTCAACTCAGCATCTTTTTATTACCATTAGCAGAAGCCCTGATGGCAAGGGGGGGGGGGGGGGGGGGGTGTACATGTAACCACATGATATAGCAGCAACAAAATAATAATACAAATAGTTCCAAACTTGCTTTCACACACGGGCGGGCGCGCGCGCCCATACACACACACACTCACATGCACGTGTTATCAGCACGAAAAGTTAATTCATTGACCATCAAGCATCTAGCACGGTAGACCAACATCTTGAGAACTAGATTATATAGGATCACAAATACACAAAAATAACAAAACGTGTTAACTGGTATTTTCTTTCGCTATTCAGAAGCTTCAGCAATATATCTAGCAAAGCATGCAACGGGTTTGACATTATGGCTCGATAAGATTGCTACAAGATCTTTTTTCTGTGCGACTGGTTCGTTAAATATTTCGCATTTACTCCGTATAGTATTATAGGCGGGACAATCAAACACAAAATGCGTTTGCAAAATGGTATTTATGCCAGTTACTAGTAATATGTATAAAATACTTTTCTGCTTCTAATGTGCTTGTAAGGAAAGAAACCGGTTATATTTGTTGATTTTTTTTAATCATACTCGCATGCCAGGTTTGTTTGTAAGAGCATGTTAAACGATCTTTTAACTCTGAAAGAAATTGTCTATAATTACCTACACCTTGGCAAAAGCCAAACAATACTAAAACCATATTCGGTCAACAGTTTTTTTTTTTTTTTTTTACCCGCGAGACCCAATTGAATTTACCTGCCTCGTGTTGCAAAATCAACATTTTATAAAATTGGCTGCATAATCTAGTTTCTTCTAAAATAACTAACTTTAGCCAATATTTAACAGATCTGACACAGGTTACAATATGTAATGGATAGCGCCCAGTCTCACCCATATATCATTTTGTTACATGCATGCAACGGTACATGCAAAATGCTCTTTAACGCATAGGTGTGTACCTTTTTCATATAAACGTTACCTAGCAAACCCCAGTTCTCTGATGAATATGTTAAAATAGGTTGCATTTGCGTATCAAATAATTTCCAGAAGAGACAGAAATCAGATGAGTTCAATTTTTTCGTTGCTTTCAAGATTTCAATAACTCCTCTCTTTTCCTTCTTATACGTTTTCTAACAGCCATCTGTTTAAACTTAATTCTGTTGTAAAGAACATACCAAGTTATTTGTAACTATTCGTTACATGCACTTCCGTAGATAAAAAAAAAAACACCATCGTTCATGTTGAGCTAAATACCCCCCATTTCTAAACACCATGAGTTAGTTTTTACTTAGTTAAACAGTTAATTGTAGTGTGTCTGATTCTCTTTCTAGAGCATTTAATTGATTGTGTAGACCCACAGGCGTATCAGAAAGAAGAAACAATATTATCTGCAAAAAGCATCAAAAATAATTCTAAGGTCCCTCGTAACATTTGGATACCATGTCTCCCACTTTCTGATATTTCTATAGCAAGCTCGTAGAAGAAGAAAGAAAAAAAAAGTATCGGGCTGAGTAAACAGCCCTGTTTCACCCCACGTGGGAAGTCGAAATAATCCGAAAAAAAAAAACACCTTTGTCACGGACACACACACGGACCAAATCGTACATTCCTAGAAGGGCTGCATACAACTTTCCATTTACACCATTCCTTCTCAAAATATTCCATAAAATGTTTCTGTTTACACAATCGAAAGCCTTTTGAAAATCTACGAAGGCGACATAATTTAGATTTTCTTAATAAGTATTTTTTGGAAAATGGCATACAAGGTAAATATATGGTCAGTATGCTGTAGCCAGATCTAAAGCCAGCTTGTTTCTTCTATTATTTATTTTCTTCATTAGCCCATGCTGTTAATCTTTTATGTGTAGTATGTTTATACATTTTACTTAATATACTAGTCAAAGCAATGCCACGATAATTATCAGGGTTATCAGAATTACCCTTTTTTTTTTATAAAGGGGAATTATTAAGGATTTAGACCACAGTTCAGGGAAGATTCCTTTTTCGAACAAGGAATGAAAAAGTGTTACTAAGAAATCCATAAAAACAGAGTTACCATTTTTAAACATTTCACTAATTATCCTGCCGGGTCCTGCGCTCTTGCCATATTTAAGATGCTTTATACTATTTATTATCTCATTTCTTGAGATATTTTCATTGAATAGGAGTTCATCAAGATAGTATTCTACACTATTTCTATGTTTATGCCTTCAGCTATATCAGTAAATCCATTGAAGACGCCAAAGAAATGTTCGTACCATTGTTGAGAGCTTATCTTGTTATAGATAACTGCTTTTCTGCTGATTGATCAAATTGTTGACCACATCAGTTTAGGGTCGTTCACGCTAGCTTTTAGTTTCTCTAATCGTTCTTCATCAAATTTTCTTT
The DNA here is from genome assembly GCA_016801955.1 of Conus betulinus. Classification (NCBI taxonomy): domain Eukaryota; kingdom Metazoa; phylum Mollusca; class Gastropoda; order Neogastropoda; family Conidae; genus Conus; species Conus betulinus. The sequence continues at coordinate 116,173 of JADBJO010005264.1, forward strand.
TCTTCTCTATTCTGAAATCAATAAATTCTTTTCTTTCCTTTACATAATTTGCTTTATATTCTATCCGCAGATCTACAGACTTAACTCTTTGGTAACGTTTTAACCAACTCTTAACCTTCCTTTTCTTCTTTTCACACCCCCAATCAAACCAGTCATCCACTTTTTTTCTTTCTGTGTCCCACAACTCTCACCATACAGGCAGCAGCACTACATAAAACATCAGTAAATAACTCAATACACATGTTTATATCTGTAGAAATATAAAGTAAAGCTCTTTCTAGACATTGTTTAAATTCATCTGAGTTCAATTCTTCCTTGTAAACTTCCTCATTGTCATTTGACCACACAAAGCGTTCTTCCCGACACACCTGTGATGATTTTTCTGTCTTGTTTACGTTTTCCATTTCAGTTCTGAAGGCAAATGCCAAGAAAACAAACTATCGTCAACAATCATTCTGCAGTTACATAGTAAATCTTGAGAAGCAGTATAATAGCCAACAACACTACCATCCTCCTCCTCCTCCTCCTCATCATCATCATCAGTATTTGAAAATAGGAAGATACACTGGTCAACACAAGTTAAGGGCAGGAAGAACAATCCTCTCTCAAGAGCAAACAACAAAAGAAAACACATCCATCTGATAGATAATTTAATTTGACATTTCATCATCTTCTGACTCAGCTGAAAAAAACAACACGACACATTTCATCACCTTGACAGATATCAGAATGACCCCCCACCCCACCCCCACCTCCCACCTCCCTTTCGAAAAGTTGCAAGAAATGTCAATTCAGTTTGTTCATGTTCAGTAGCTGGTGTGACCACCATTTGCTGCCAGAGACATTCCGTCAGCCGTCGCCGCATGAAGTGGATGTGGTTCTGCAGCACCTGATGAGGGATTGCGAGCCACTCCTGCTGCTGCAGGAACTGGAACAGCTGAGCAACATCAACAGGCGCAGGATGGTTGTCCATGACTCGGCGTCCGAGGATGTCCCAGAGGCTTCCGATGGGTGCCCAAGTCCGGGGATCGGGCTGGCCAGTCCATACGGACAACCTGCTGACGCTGCAGGAGGTCCCTGACCACCAGAGCGTGATGACGAGTGGCGTTGTCATCTTGAAGATTGGAGCCTGGTCCCATGGCCTGGAGGATAGGGATGATGATAGGCCTCACAATCTGATCTCTGTACCTGTTTCCGGTGAGATTACCTCTAATAAGGTGCAGAGGGGTTCTGCCGTGAAGATGGAAGCCGCCCCACACCATCACGGACCCGCCTCTGTAGCGATCGTGCTCCTGAACGCAGGCGTCCACACAAACCGCTCCCCCCCCCGTCGCCACACGCGCCTGCGGGCATCACAGGTGGACAGAGTAAAGCGTGACTCGCCCGTGAAGAGCACCCTGCCCCACTGCTGTCTGTTCCATCGCTGATGGGCGGGCAGAACGCCATACGAGCCTGGCGATGACGTTGTGTGAGAGGCGGAAGCACAGCAGCTGTCCTTGAGTGGACGTCAGCTTCATGCAAGCGACGTCGAACGGTCTGAGAGCTGATGGGGACGTTAGCTGCTGTTCGCAGGTTACTTCTCAACGTCCTGGCAGAGATGAATCTGTCTCGAAGCGCCGACAGCTGGAGATACCGATCGTGTCGCCGAGTCGTTGCTCTTGGGCGCTCAGAGCGGGGGCGTTCTTCAGCACTTCCAGTGGCTTGAAAGCGTTGGTTGAGGCGCTGGATGACAGAGTGGCTCACTCCCAGTCGTCTGGCCACTTTCCCGACCGGAAACGCCGTCCTGGAGCCATCCCAGTGCCCACCCGCGATCGAGTGTTGAAAGTCGTTGTCTTGGTGGCATGCTTATTGAGAGCCCAGGTTGTCGCCCTTAAAAACACATTTGCGTTGAACTTTTGCTGAGCAGTGTTTACCACAACCATGACACACGTACACTGTGCCAGAAATCTGCAGCAGCTCTGCTTCTTCAGCAAGAAGCAACCAAATTTCTGTCAATTTCTCGTGAATTTGTAACATTTTGAGCGCCCCTGACAACAGTGTTGCTGGCTTGCAATGGGTGTAAAGCAGGTTTGGGCACGTGCAGCAGCAACTGAAGTTGCAGTGTCGCTCAAGTTGCGCCTTTCTCTCCATTGTTGTCTTGGTGTAAAATAACAGTTTGTAAAACTACTGAAATCTGAAGCCGGCCCTTAACTTCTGGCTGCTGGCTTCATGTTCGAGCATTAAAGTCCCTACACATAAGGATATTAGCATCCTTATTTTCTAGTATATCTAATAAAGTATCCTCTACAATCATAATTCCATCTTTAACTGTTAAGTTATCATAAATTGGCCCTCCTGACACTACTACATAACCACCCACCAGTAGTAAATCTTTAGATGTGTTAAATAGTGCTTCATATGCTTTCAAAACAACCATATTACTTACCATAATAATAACACCCCCCCCCCCCCCCCACCACCACCACCACCAGAATTTTGAACCTTTTGTGATAATGTTTTTGCTGGTGCATGGGATTCACAAAGTTAAGAAAAGTACCAGAATAATCAAACTTTTTTTGCCTATAAACGTTTCGGTTAATCACACAATGTCAAAAGTATTTAGATAAAAAAAAAAAAAAAATTATGTATCATTTAGTTTAGAATATACATTTTCTACATTATAATTAAGGAAGGATGTATTCTTTTTTCTTGACGGTCTTGCCTGTCCTATTTAGAGCTGCTCTTGGATCGTAGTGATCTATCACTGCCACCTTAAACGAAGTAAGAGTTCATTCCAGTCTGTCTGCCATTCCCAGGTCTATGTGTAGCATTATGTACTGCACTGTGCCCCCCCCCCCCCCCCCCCCCCCCCAGCCCCCCTCCCCTGTCCACACTTTGGTCCATCACTATCAGCCACAGTGCCAGGATTCCCCCTGCCTGTCACACCACGCTCACTCCGCGAAGCTAGCACTGTGACTGAAGGCCGTGAGGTCGGGGAAACCCTGCTACTACCTGGTGAAAGGTGACGCTGTCCGCCTGAGTTCGTCGCTTCAACACAGGTGAGCGCACACTGCTTGACGGTGAAGAGACACGAGCGCCGCGCTTGCGGTGGTTGCATGCGCGCCGGCTGCTTATTTGATTGCAGGCGGCATGCATTGACGTCACGTGACGTCACGAGGGCACAAGAGGTCAGGGTCACTGCTACTGCTCGCGCGCTGAGCGGCCCCCGTTCTCCCCACCTCTGTGACTGGTACTGCAGTTGATTGGCCGATGCTCGATCTGACGTCAGGAACACCTCCACCGGCATCCCCAGCGCTGCTGACGCTGGTGACTATTACACAGCGTGAAAAAGGCTTTCCGCTCGTACCAGCACTCGAAGTGCTGGCGCCTTGTACCGTGTTTGTAGCTGCTACTTCCGCGTATATTCGTGCTATGATTACGTGCTGTTACAATAAATTTCCCATTCACAAAATGTGCTACCTTGCCTTCCAATTTTGCTCTTGCGACTGTTTCTGTTTTGCCTTTTTGTGAGGTCATTTGCCTGTCTTACACCTTTTTTTTTTTTTCAAGCTCATTTCTTCATTTCTTAATTCTCTGTCGCGAAGAATCTTCATTTTATCTCTCCACTAACGAAATTTAACAATCATTGTCCGCGATCCTTCAGATTTCGCCTGTCAACTCGATGTGCTCGAACGATGTCATCTTCTGTCCATTGCTTGAAGCTTTGCACACTGTTCAGCAAATCTACAACACACTTGGCACACCTGTCATAATCTTCATTGGTGTTTGTTTGGATTTAAAAAAAAAAAAAAAACCCGTAGGTTATCACGCCTTGAGAATCCTTCTAAGCAATCAATTTCTTCATTCATTTTGGAGATTTGCTGTTCTAAATTGCTTACTGCTGTTGACAGATTTGCAATCTCTTTTCTCCCCTCATCTGTTCGTACATGCAAAAGGTCAAGGTTCTCATTTATGCGCTACACAGCAGTTGACAGTCTGTTTTGGTCAGATTCTAACTGAGCACAACGGTCGTTGATTTCTTGGCATTTTACTAACACAACTCTGACTTAATGTGAATCAGCTCACCACAAATTATAGTGCTCATTTTTTCATTAGGCAGTTTGAGTGCTGACATGGTTTGTGCAGCAAGGTCAAGGTCGACTGTGTTGACATTTGGCGCTGGTGTATCAACATAGTTCGTGTCTGTGTTTTGTTCGTCGCCGTCTTTCAGTGTGTCAGGGCCTGGGTTTTCTTCCACATCACCACTTAACAAAAGTTTGCACAGGACAACAAATGCATTGCTAGCACAGCACAGTAGGAGAGGTGCGGGCGCAAACGAAAGTGGGTCACACTCACTGGGTCTTTGGTCAGATGTGTCAAAAAGACAGCGACCACTGTTCCTTCTGGAATATTGTGAAAGAAAATAGTATTCTCTGCCACTGCTGGTAGAAATTATCTTCCTAAGTAGATCACATGAGTAGTAAGAAGCATCACCATCGCACAGAAGCATAGCACAGCACAAATAACACTCCCGCCACTTCGTATCACACATCTCTCCATGTTTTCATCTTCTGCACGGGAACGAAGTCGTTGACACGATTTCAAAGTTCTCACTCGACCAAAAAAAAAAAAAAAAAAAAAAAACACTGATTCTGGCTCTCCAGAGGGACAAGTCAATCATTTTTCGTTAACTGAATTTTTCCAGTGAACGTACTCCATTTCAGTGTAATGATAAATACGCTGTTCTGAATAAATATGTCGTGAAAGAAGCACAATTTTGGCAGAGAGCTTGAAAGGGACAACCACACAGCCGCCATTTTTCTCGTGCCCCCAACCTAACTGGAGAGAGAGAGAGAGAGAGAGAGAGAGAGAGAAGAGAGAGAGAGAGAGCTTTCTCACATACATACATGCACACGTGAGTGTGTGTGTGTGTGTGTGTGTGTGTGTGTGTGTGTGTGTGTGTGTGTGTGTGTGTGTGTGTGCGAGTGTGTGTGTTGTGGTGTGTGTGTGTGTGTGCACGCGCGCGCGCGCGCGCGTGTGTTTGAGTGTGTGTGTTCGCGCGCACGTGCATGTGTGCTGGCATGTGATTCCTAGTATGTGCGTGTGCGCGTGTGTATGTACACATGCCTGTGTGTGTGCGTGCGTGCGTGTGTGCGTGCGTGCGCGCGCGCGCGCGCGCATGTGTGTGTGTGTGTGCGTGCGAGCATGTGTGTATGTGTGGGTGTGTGCGTGTGTATGCGTGTATCCCTGTGTGTGTGTGTGTGTGTGTGTGTGTGTGTGTGCGCGCGCGCGCGCGCGCGCGCGCGCGCGAGCGTAAATTATTTGAAACAAAGAAAATAGTTCACCTTTAAGAGACTGGTGAGTCGATGCGCTGCTACAAGAAATTCCGTTAATGAAACGAACAACCAGTTTCAGTTTCCTCAAGGAATTTTCACTGTGTGGGTCCAGTCCACATTCACTACACCACATCTGGTAAGTCTTGAGACCACACTGCCCACAATCTATAGCTGATGGATAAACGAATTTTCGGCTAAGATGAGAGAACTTGGGAGGGTCTCAAGGCTCACATCTTCCAAAATGTCAGCAGACCTGCACCCGAGTCCAACGCGACCAAGCGCTTCACAGAGAACTAAACACCATTTGAACAATGCAGGTTTCGTTTTTAAACAAAAGGTGCGAGAACCTCAAAGCGGGCGCCCATACATTCACAGGTTCATCGATTTTGAAGTGGGCTAACTTGGTATGAATCATGCCCTGAGCTAATCTGAGAGCCGTGTCCGATTTCAGATCAGTGTGCTAGAGAGCAGACACAGGGGACTCAACTGCACGAGAGAACTAAAAATAAACCAAAAGGTCATGCCACACGTTTGAGCAGCACAACTCTACACCGCCCACTCATTCTGCTTTAAAGTGAGGAGCCTCCTTCATTCAATTTTCAATATTTTGCCTCGCTAAATCATTCATAATACTGTAATTCTATCTAAAACAAGGTTGTTGTTTTTTTCAAATTTAAAACGCGCACCTGTCTTTCCTCTTGTCTGCTTTTTCGTTCTTGTCCGAGAAGTATAGTCACATGACTGACGGTACCGTCATTGATTGGGTGAAAATATGAAATTAGAAAAAAAAAAAAAAAAAAAAGCAAAGCGAGCACATCAGAAAAAAAGAGTTCACACACGACATAACTGCCTACAAGACAGGAAATGCGTGAAACACGGAACTGCACGCTCCCTTGTGACGTTACCCCTAACAATCCACTGTTGTTGAAAAGAAAAATCAGTTTTCAATTGAACTGCTATCCTGAGCAGCAAAATCAAACATAAATTCTTAAACTGGCGTGTGTTTGCAAGCA
>JADBJO010005264.1:127500-140000 GCA_016801955.1 Conus betulinus
GTCAGAATCACTTCAAAATTGGTCAGGATAATTCCTTAACCCCACTTTCAGTCAGGTTTTATTTGTTTACCCCGCCATGACTCCTGATGGCTTTTCATTCCACGATCAACCAGGAATATCTGTGGATCCTACAATAAGTGAAGTTCATCTGTTCACTGGTAAATAAATCAGGACCACTTGTTTGTTTCATTTTACCTCAGTATCACCTGTTAACATCATAATAATTCATGATGATCCTTTTGCCTGCAATAAGTCATGATCGTTTATAACCCCACAATAAATCAACATCAGTCGCTAGCCCTACATTAGATAAGCATTGAGCTGATTACCCCATAGTAAGTCAGGATCATTTCTTAACCTTAAGGAAGTCGAGACATCTGTTAACTTCTTAATTAGTCAGGATCATCCATTAACTCATGATAAGTCAGGATCACATATTGATTTTTCAATGAGTCGGGATCAGTTGTTAATCGTATATTAATTCAGGATCACTTGTTAACCATTCAGTAAATCAGGTCACTTCATCACCCCACAATAGGACAGGATCGCCTGTTACCCCCCCACAGGGGATGATAGTATATGGGAAGACGCGTGGGGGGTGCTTAATGGTGAATGGCATGGTGTGGTGGAAGGTGAGAATGATGATATGTGGGATGGTGTGTAAGAAGATGTGTGGGATATTGAGTTGCATGGTGTGTGGAATGGTGTCTGGAATGCTGAGTGAGGTCATGTTTGGCATGGTGTATTTACGGGGTCTGGCATCATACACATTTAACACGGACGAAATACGAGAAGGACATAGATTTCGATGTGTCAAGAAAGAGATAGAGAGCAGCAGACAGCAGTATATGGACATTTCCTGGAGAGTAAAGTCACCATCGGATGATGCCCCCCCCAAAATCATTGTTGGTCGTATGATGGACATGGTCTGACTTCCTGTCACCACCACAGAATTAGAAGAGAAATGTAAACACAGAGACATGGTCTGACTTGCTATCACCACAGAATTAGAAGAGAAATGTAAACACAGAGACATGGTCTGACTTCCTGTCACCACAGAATTAGAAGAGGAATGTAAACACAGACACATGGTCTGACCTCCTATAAAACACAGAATTCACCACAGAATTAGAAGAGGAATGTAAACACATGTCTCAATAGAAGAGGAATGGATGTCTCAATTAGAAAGGAACAGAGACATGGTCTGACTTCCTATCACCACAGAATTAGAAGAGGAATGTAAACACATGTCTCAATTAGAAGAGGAATGTAAACACAGAGATATGGTCTGACGTCCTATCACCACACATGTCTCAATTAGAGAGGAATGTAAAACACATGTCTCTGAATTATCACCACAGAAGGAAAGGAATGTAAAGACAGAGACATGGTCTGACCTCCTGTCACCACAGAATTAGAAGAGGAATGTAAACACAGAGAAACGTGGAGGCAAGGAAGTTTGCACATGGAAAAGATTGCTTTGATGAACTGCCTTTCTGCTTCCAGTGAATTGAAAGATTGGTAGCTGCCAGCTTTGAGAAAGTTTGCAGGATTCAGAAAATCGATTCACCTGATGCAATATTCGTAGGAAGGCAGTGAAGCAAGAGATGAACATCGACGAAAAAAAAAAAAGAAAGGAAAATAAAAAAAGAAAAGAAAAGAAAAAAAAAGAAAAGGAAAAAAGGCTTCATACAAGTAAACCCTCCGCTGAGTCCCTAGGGGCCGGGCCGCACCCAGATCATAGCTTCTGGATACCTTTCTGACCTCTGCTTTTGTGTTGATATGTACAACAACAACAATAGCAACAACAACGACAACGACGACAACAACAACAACAACAACAACTATAACAACACCACCACCACCACCACCAACAACAAAAAAAAAAAAAAAAAAAAAAAAAAAACGAAAACATACAGAGAGGGAAAAGGAAGACGAAGTTAAACAACCTTGACACTGAACATCAACAAAAAAGAGAGGAAAAACAAAACATACAGAGGCAAAAAAAAACAACAACAACAAAAAAAAAAAACGAACGAGAAAGTAAAACGACCTTGACACTGAACCTTCTTGAAAATCCATGAAAGAATTTTAAAAAATCAAGTTTGTTGTTATTGACTGAAGGTCAGAAAGTAACATTTTCAAGTGACGTACCCACCACACACTTCTCTCTCTCCACTCACCCTGAAAATAAGCTGTTTTCTGATTGGTCTTGTTTTTTTTTTTTGTGCAGCCAGAGGAGAGAGTACAGGAGGACGATAGTGGCGGTGCTGTGTATTGCAGGCTGCACCCAGATGTCCTTCCTCGTAAGAGAGTCTGCTAGATTTCTGTTTTTTCCACTGGGCAGTGCATCGGTCTGGATGCAACCCGGCCTGCGTCGTCATCTTTGAGGCTGTTGGCAGACTCGCCCACGTGCTCAACTCCAGCGTAAACTGTATCTTCTACTTCTTCTTTGCGTCCGGGTGAGTAGGTTTCTTTATGATGTTGACGATGGTGGTGGTAGTAGTAAATGATGGCTGCGGCTATCTCTGTCTGTCTGTCGGTCGGTCGGTCGGTCGGTCGGTCGGTCGGTCGGTCGGTCTGTCTGTCTGTCTGTCTGTCTGTCTGTCTGTCTGTCTGTCTGTCTCTCTCTCTCTCTCTCTCTCTCTCTCTCTCTCTCTCTCTCTCTCTCTCTCTCTAAGAGTGGTCTTATGATGGTAAACGACTTGAGGTTGTAAATGAATATAAGTATTTAGGAGTATTTTTTTCAACAGGTTTACCTTCTCATACTCATTAAAAGATATGGCAATGAAAGCTAAGAAAAGCATCTTTGGAATTCTAAGATTCTTATGGTCTCTAGGAGAAAATAACCCTAAGCTCTTCTTCAAAATGTTTGACTGTCAAGTTCAACCCATTCTAACCTATGGAGCAGAAATTGGGGGGGCTTTCTGCAGACCATACAGCAATTGAAAGAGTACATCTATTTTTCTATTAAACGTCTTTTTAATGTTAGTATACAGACATCCAATACTCTTATATATTGCGAAAGCAACAGACATCCATTGTATATACAAACCTACACTAAATGTATAAAGTACTGGTTAAAACTTACCGTGATGGATGAACACCGTATACCAAAGAAAGCTTATAATATGTTGTATACACTTCACTCCAACGGGAAAAAAAAAGAACTGGGTCACTAAGGTTAGCGATACTTTATCTAAATATGGCTTCCGCTTTGTTTTCGACAATCACGGAGTAGGCGATACTAAATCTTTTCTTTCTGCTTTTAAACAAAGACTGCTTGATTACCATTTGCAAGAACTAGACTTTAATATAAAGGGTAAAGAAAAGTACACTTTCTACTCATCATTTGGACAATTGTGTGATATTCAGCAATATATGAGTAAGATAAAAAAAAAAAAAATTTCTAATTTAAGAAAATACTGAACAAGAATAAGGCTTGGCGTGTCCCCGTTAAAGACGCACCTTTCCCGTTACTCACACTCCGTCGAAATGGGATTTGCCCATTCTGTCCAAATGTGAAGAAACGGAATTCCATTTCATTATCATATGCGAACAATATAAGGCTCTGCGTCAGTTATACATACCAGAAAAATACTATTTAAAGCCAAATGCTTTTAAACTAACTCTGTTACTGTCCAACTCAAGAACAGGTATACCTCTTGCCCTGTATTTGTCAAAAAGCGTTCAAACTCAGAAATGATTTAATGCGTCATGCTTAACCTGTATCGCGATTTATTGTTTATGATTCAAAAGAGAGAGAGAGAGAGAGAGAGAGAGAGAGAGAGAGAGAGAGAGAGAGAGAGAGAGAGAGAGAGAGAGAGAATATGACACGACATGACATGACATCACTTACAGACACAACATGACATGGCATGACATCACATGACACAGTATGACATTGTGTCATTCTTACACGCTTTAACAGTATCTGTGACAAAGAGGAATGACGCAACAATTTAGAGCGAATGAAACTCTATTCACCGCAACAACTCTACAAACAGGGGAATAAATCTTACACAACAAGACACCACCACCGCCACCACCTGCCCTTGAGCCACGCATATCGAGACACGAGGGAAAAAAAAAAAGTTTTGTTTTTTTTTAATTGATTACACAATTGCATTGTGTACAAATCAAAAGAAATGAAACTGATACAAATAAATACTAAGCTACTTGTTAAGGACCGCCCATGAGTTTAAGACTATTCAAATTATTCCTACCTTATTCCCCGGGGGGGGGGGGGGGGGGGGGTCTGTTTATCTCCCCAATCTGTTTGTCCATTTGTCAGCAAGATTACGGATTACATTTTTCCCGTCTCGACCGGCTCCTACCCAGTATTGAGTTTGCAGTGGACTCAACTGGGAAGTCTGGAATCACGCAATCGAGTTTCATCCACGTAATGACTGCGTCTCTGAGAGTGCTGCTCGTGTTTTCTGACCAGCGCTGCAGGTACCTGTATTCACCAAGCCTGGTTGATGCCGAGATACATAATGACAGAACGCGTAGAGTGCTGGTTTGTCATGCAGTCTCAGACAGGAAAGGAACTTCGAATCATCATCTTCATAAGTCTTATCCTCAATGATCAGCATGAAAAGATCTCAGATTCGGTGGCCCTTCATGTCCTGCTCTCATGGTGACCTCAGTGTCATTGCTTTCCTGTCTATACCCTTGCTGAGTTTGTGTCGAGATCATCGGAATAAACTCGCCATGGGGACTGCGTCGCAGGACGGACGTGGTGGATTCCTCGGAGGAGGGGGGGGGGGGGGGGGGGGGGGGGGGGGGGGGGGGGGGGGGGGGGGGGGGGTCGTTCACGCTGCCTCTAAGTCAAAGCAATCATCGTTGTCAACACGAGCTTCTGTAGGAGCTGTCCTGTGCATGTTGAATCAGAACAGTTGCCACTGACACAGCACCAAAGTGACTTGGCAGTTGGGGCAGTGTCTTCACTGGTGGTGGGTTGTCCAACGACGGCTTGACACTGACTGTTCCTTGTGAACTGCCTGTGTCGGGGGGGGGGGGGGGGGTGCAGTAGTAACAAGCCAGATCGTGTGTCTGTGCATGGGGAGCCTGACAGAGTGGTGTTGGGATAATGTGTGGCATAGAAGACGAGAGAAAAAAAAGCTAAACAGTAAACTAAACCGTTTTTAACGAAACCGGATAGGGAGATGTAATATGACCAGAAACATACGCATTTAATGTTGGCAAGGATCTGAAATCAAAGAGGGACCCTAGATTTTTTTTTCTTCCAAGAAATTTACTACAAAATTATTCTCCACCATGATGAAACGTGAAACAACTGCTCACGCATTGATGTCTCTGCATGAAGAAAAAAATATGTGTAGTTTCGTGGAATATCAGAAGTGATAACTGAAACAAACGTTCACGTTTCGTCATTTCCCATTCCTCTCACTAAAAAAAAAACCCAGTCTCTTTCAGGACGTATCTATCACTGATGCAGCTGGCGATTAAGAATTATGCAGAGGTCTGTGGTTTTCCCTTGTGCTTTTGTATTTCATGCTTAGATTCAGTCAGCCAGTCATGCCCCATTCTGATTCTCTTTCCAGTTTCCGGCCCCTCCTGCGGCAGAGAATCAGCAGCTGCCGGAAGAGATTGTGCACCAGTGCCTGCAACTCCTGCACCTCCACCGGCCCCGTCACCATCACCACACCCGACAACGCAGACGAGCCGAAAGCAGAGTCCACAAAGAAAACCACCACGGACACGTCAGCAGAGACCATGGAAACACCTGCAGAAGTCCCAGAGAGGTCTGCGCAAGTCCTAGAAAAGCTCGCAGAGACGACGGAAACTACCGGAAATCCCGTAGAGAAGCCTCAGGATGTGACTGAACAGCCATCTGAAGTCACAGAAAAGCCTGCTGAAGCCACAGAAAAGCCTGCTGAAGTCACAGAAAAGCCTGTTGAAATCACAGAAAAGCCCGATGAAAGCCACAGAAAAGCCTGCTGAAGTCACAGAAAAGCCTGCTGAAGCCACAGAAAAGCCTGCTGAAGTCACAGAAAAGCCTGCTGAAGCCACAGAAAAGCCTGTTGAAGCCACAACATCTCTGTAGTGGATCTCCTCACATGCTTCCTTCAATTTTCGTAGCTGATACTATAGGGAAACCAATTTCCGAGAAAGAGAACCCACGCCTTGCATGTGTGTAAGTCACCCTCACGCACATGAACACTGCATCCCTCCTGTGTACTTTTAAAGCGTTTACCCTTCGTGTCATGTTTCGTATCCTTCCTTCCCATCCCATCCGCACCCCTCCCCCAACTCCCCACAGTGTTTCTAGTTCCAGGCCACTTATTCCGGCTTCTCGTACACAGCCACATTGGGATTTGTTCTCCTGACAGCTTCAGCGCTGGCAGTCCACAGGGAGCACTTCATGTCTGGTCGTCATAGGGCAACCCCCTAACGGAGACCCTGCAATGCTGCTGAATCACTTCGACGGTGTCCTCAGCCAACAAATGGAAGACACTGCTTAATGAAGTCTCATGCTGGCGACAACCCATGCTTATTACAATCCCGGAGTGAGCGGGAGAGGATTATCCTCCTCAGTGGAGCATTAGTACGTCTGTTTCCACAAAAGTCTCCATGAACTGGTCAATACCGACGACTGAATGAAATTTAGCTGTGTTATTCCAGTCATCCCATAGCAGACTGAGGTCCATCTAGGAGCTGACAAAAATGGAAAAAAAAAAAAAAGTATCACATAGAAATGCTTCTCTTGGGACGCGAACCCACGACCTCCCGAATCGAGAGGCCATGAGGGTAACCGCTGCTCCATGGTGGATAGGGAAAAATAAAGAAAACTTACAGAAAAGCCTACAGAACTAAAGCAACAAGATTGCAGAAGACACGCACACACACACACACACACACACACACACACACACACACACACGCACGCACGCACGCACGCACGCACGCACGCACGCACGCACGCACGCACGCACGCACGCACGCACACACACACACACACACACACACACACATACAAACACACACACACACACTCAGCAGAAATTACAGAACGTGTGGAAGTCAGAAAGCCTAAAAGAAGTCATGACGAAGCCAGCAGAAGCCACCTTCCAGCCTATAATAGTCACTGAGAGTTGAAGTCACGGGAAAGCCTGTAGAAGCCACCTTCCAGCCTATAATAGTCACTGAGTTGAAGTCATGGAAAAGCCTGTAGAAGCCACCTTCCAGCCTATAATAGTCACTGAGTTGAAGTCATGGAAAAGTCTGTAGAAGCCACCTTCCAGCCTATAGTAGTCACTGAGTTGAAGTCATGGAAAAAAGCCAGCAGAAGCCACCTTTCAGCCTATAATAGTCACTGAGTTGAAGTCATGGAAAATCCTGTAGAAGCCACCTACCAGCCTATAATAGTCACTGAGTTGAAGTCACGGAAAAGCCTGTAGAAGCCACCTTCCAGCCTATAGTAGTCACTGAGTTGAAGTCATGGAAAAGCCATGTAGAAGCCACCTTTCAGCCTATAATAGTCACTGAGTTAAAGTCACGGAAAAGCCATGTAGAAGCCACCTTCGAATATCGACGTTTTGCATACTTTCATTGTGTCATTTGTCAATAAATCCTGCATTCAAAGTAGTGCTTGAGATGTACATGTATCACTAATGTTCAGTTGATGTTATTCAACGTCACTTTCTACAAGGATGGAAGTAAGGATTTCCCTCTCCACTCCTCTGCGCCATTGATTCAATTCTCAGCATTTGTAATATGTTTTCGTGAAGTAGACAGCATACGCAGCACAGGGATATTACCAGTCCACTGAAGTAAAAGTCTCTCTTCAAACTCTATGTTCATAGTCTCTTCCCCCCCCCCCCCCCCCCCCTCTCTCTCTCTCTCTCTCTCTCTCTCTCTCTCTCTCTCTCTCTCTCTCTGCCGGTCCATCTGTGTCTGTCTGTCTGCCCCTCCTTCTCTGTCTGTCTGTCTGTCTGTCTGTTTCTGTCTGTCGGTCTGTCTTGTCTCTATCTGTATTTCTCTCTCTCTCTCTCTCTCTCTCTCTCTCTCTCTCTCTCTCTCTCTCTAACACACACACACATACACACACATATACACACACGCACGTACACACACACACACCACACACACACACACACACACACACACACACACACACACACACACACACACACACATACACACTCTCTCTCTCTCTCATGATGACTGGGTGACCTTTCTTCTTATTGTATTCATTACAGATCGCATCAAGGATGGATTTGTCACAGCCATTTTATTGTCGTTAGTGCATTCTGAAAAGATGTTTCACTCCGAATATGTACATAATAAACCTTTTTAGATGTACATAATTCTCAACATTACGTTTTTTGCACATGTGCGCGCGCGCGCGCGCGCGCGTGTGTGTGTGTGTGTGTGTGTGTGTGTGTGTGTGTGTGTGTGTGTGTGTGTGTGTGTCTGCGTGTGCGTGCTTGCATACTTGCGTGAGTGCATGTGTGTGTGTGTGTGTGTGTGTGTGTGTGTGTGTGTGTGTGTGTGTGTGTGTGTGTGTGTGTGAAAACTCTTTCAGATTGTTTTCGTAAGGGAGATATACAACTATCTTTCCTTTGTCGCTTTTACAGTTTTTGACATTCGAAATAGTCTGCTTAATACCTAGTCTAGACATCTAACTGTTTCCAAAAATATAGTACACGTATTTCCACGTGGGTCCGTCTTGGCCCAAACTTTCCATCCATCTATCTATATCTATATATGGCTCATGGCCAGACATAGCTTTATCAAACTCACCCCCAAACATCCGGCCCTGTGTTGTTCTTTCAGGTGGCCCCTGTAACCTTTGTCGCCCTCTGAGGGCCTAAGGTGTGTGTGTGTGTGGGGGGGGGGGGGGGGGGGGGGGGGGGGGGGGTTGCAGGGGCTAGTGGGGTTAGAGTGGGCGGGACCTGGGGTGATTTCTGTCATGACGTGTTTCGGCCTTTGAAAACCCTGTACCAGAAATTTCTCCTGATTTTTCACTTCTGGTGTGCGTACGTGCGTGTGTACGTGCGTGCATGCGTGCTCGCGTGCGCTTTGTTTTAGGTCCCTTTGCCTGTCATGTCTCCATACAGTCTCAATTTCCCATCACTGAGATTTGGCATAATTTGTATCATTAAGACCCCCCCCCCCCCCCAAAAAAAAAAAAAAAAAAAAATTCAGTTTGGATGTGTAACTTGTCTGGCATGAATGCATAGGATTCTGTTCTTTTTCCCATGTCGCTTTTGGTTTGCGTGAAACTGTATTTTCATATATCTCTGAGC
The DNA here is from genome assembly GCA_016801955.1 of Conus betulinus. Taxonomy (NCBI): domain Eukaryota; kingdom Metazoa; phylum Mollusca; class Gastropoda; order Neogastropoda; family Conidae; genus Conus; species Conus betulinus. The sequence goes on from JADBJO010005264.1 coordinate 136,776, forward strand.
AAGGCTGAAGCAATGCATATATCTGACAACTAGTCTTTGGAATAAAATCCCTGCATAAAATGGAATTTTCGTTACACGTTCTGCGTGTTTCTCTGCAGTTTGCCTTTATGTCTCTCTGCTTCTGTCTCTGTCTCTATCAAGCTGTTTGTCTGTCTGTCTGTCTGTCTGTCTGTTGTCTGTCTGTCTCTCTCTATATATATATATATATATATTTGCATCTGTTTATGATGTATTTGCATTATCTGTACACACACACACACACACACACACACACACACACACACACACACACACACACACACACACACACACACACACACACACGCACACCATACGCAGCGCATGCTTTCCCCCCCCCCCCCCCCCCCCCCCCCTCTTCTTTGCTTCACTGCACTCTTCTACTCTTCTAATGTGTTTATCTTCCCCGTGTCATTCAACCTGAAGTGGATGAACATGTGTTGTTTGCATGTGTGTTTTTTTTTTTGGTCCTATAACCATTAATTCATCCCTTTTTAATTTTGTTGTGTTTTGTTTGCTTTGTATGTTGATCTGAATTCGGGGCTTCATCCTCCATGTTTCTTGCTTTATTTCATTTCATTTATCTATTTTGTTTTTAATCTCGTTCATTCGCACTCTCCATGACGTGAAAATTTGAATCTGAAAAGAAAACAGGTTCAGTGTGACTGACCAGGAAGACAGTGGTCTGTGACTGAGTCATCTGGTCCAGAGTTGTGAAGCTGGAGACGGATGATGGCTGCCACACGTCATGACAGGTCCAGCTGTCCCTGGGCATGGACTTGGTGGAGTCACAGCGCTAATCAGTGGCATCCAGCGTCTTCCGCTTCCGGTCCCCGGAGGTCGCCTTGGGAGCTGCCCTGGCTTTTGAGACAGTTTTTTTTTTTTTTTTTGTTTTTTTTTTCTTTTCTGTGAGAGTGATTCTGGTCGAGGTTGTCTACTGCTCTCTCTCTCTCTCTCTCTCTCTCTCTCTCTCTCTCTCTCTCTCTCTCTCTCTCTCTCTTAGTCATTCATACACACATACAGAGACAGAGAGACAGAGACAGACAGACAGACAGACAGACAGACAGACAGAGAGAAGGAGAGAGAGAGAGAGAGAGTGAGAGAGAGAAAGGAAACATAGATGCACAGGAACCCAGCTTGATAGAATCATCAGACAGATCGCATATACACATGTCCCCCATACAGCTGGCATGTATGGCTGCGTGAATGAGCGTTAGTGTGTGTGTTCTCTCTCTCTCTCTCTCTCTCTCTCTCTCTCTCTCTCTCTCTCTCTCTGTCTGTCTGTCTGTCTGTCTGTCTGTCTGTCTCTCTCTCTCTCTCTCTCTCTCTCTCTCTGTCTCCTTGTCTCTGTTTCTCTGTCTGTCTGTCTGTCTCTCTCACTGTCTGTCTGTCTCTGTCTGTCTGTCTCTCTCTCTGTCTGTCTGTCTGTCTGTCTGTCTGTCTGTCTGTCTGTCTGTCTCTGCCTGTCTCTGTCTGTCTCTGTCTGTCTCTCTTCTTACCCAGACAACCCCACGTTTTGTCACCACTACAAACCAGCTTACACTGAAGCTGTTTTGAACCGCTTTCCCCTTCCCACTGTGCTTTTGCCTTATTCCTCGCACCCTTCGCTCTGACTCTGTAATGCCCAGGGGAAAGAGCTATATCCCTAAAAGTCAGAGCCACTGATGCATCCAACCCACCAACGTATTAAGAAGCATAACCATGGAAATCTCCTTCCTGCTGTCAGAGCGTGTGGTCTCGTTTTCACCTCACTACCTACCCCAGCGGCATTCCCCACGTGTCTATTTTCAGAGCAAGTCGTACGCGGTTTGAGTATCACACCCGTTTACAGTGACTGCAGCTGAGTGTGAGATTCTAGCCAGAATGGAATCTGAGCTGCACAAAGGAAAAGAGAAAGAAAAAAAAAAAAAAGCAACAACAAATGGACAAACAAACAAAAAGCAGCGAGCAACAACAACAAAAAAAAAAAAAAAAAAAACTCGAGCAGACGGAAACCGCTTTACAGTGTCACTTCACAAATGAGCTGCTGACAAGAGGGATATAATTATAATTGTCAGATTTTTTCGTACTTTCAGTGTGAGTCTTTTCTTGCTCCATACTGCGGTTACGCCTTTATCAAAAACAGATCGTGCATGTTTTGTGCCTCATGGGCTTTTCAGTCTGCGAACGTCGTAGCTCGCTGACAGCATGTGTTGACAAGATTATCGTGGCTTGCCTGCTTATCTCTCTCTATATGCTCGCGACTGATCTCTATGCAAACACTACACAGTGCACGGTAAAAAAGAAATTGTTGTTGTTTTTTGTTTTTTTTTTTTTCACCTCTGGTTTTCACGAACTACATGTTTAAGAAAGTGCGACCATTACTTTCTTTCTTTTTGTTTTGTTTTGTTTTGTTTTTGTTGTTTGATCATTTGTTTTTTAGTTCATTTTTTGGTTGGTTTCTTTCTTTCTTTCTTCTCTCTTTTTTTTTTTTTTTTTTTTTTTTGTATTTATTTCTTCCCTTTTTTTTTTTTTTATTGATTCCAGTCCTCACCCTGAAAATGGACGATGATATGAAACAAAAAGAAAGACTGCATGAAAAAGCATGCAACAGGGAAAAAGTTGAACAGAGAAAGCGAGAGACAGACAGACAGACAAAGACGGAGACGACAAAGACACAGAACGTGAGAGAGACAGAGAGATACAGAGACAGAGACAGAGACAGAAGAGAGACAGAGAGAGAAGGTAGAGAGACAGAGAGAGAGAGACTGATAGAGAGACAAACACAGAGACAGAGAGAGACAAAGACAAGACACAGACAGACAGACAGACATACAGACAGAGGCTCTTAAGTTGTAGAGTACCACGTTCACGTTTTACACGTTATTAATTCGAAGTCCACCCCCAAGGCACGAGACTTACAAATTAATTGCCACCTTCACCTGTCAATGTCGTCGTCGTCCTGGTGGTGTGGGTCAAGTGTTAGATGAGATCCCTCCCCCCCCCCCCCGCCCCCCGCCCCCTCCCCATCCCCTCACCCCCCAACCGGCAAAAATAAAAAATATATGTGTAAGATGGGACTCCTAATGTGTGTTAGAAGGAACTCCTAACCCTTTTTCTTTGAAGATGGTGAGTTTCGTCTGCTTTTTTTTTTTATCTCTAACATGCACATGAACTTTTATCCTGAACGTCACACTGCCACAAACAGTCACAGAAGAAGTGGACGTA